>MU227986.1:1853355-1865121 GCA_018584345.1 Thuja plicata | reverse complement strand
ACACTTGAGAGTTCTAATGTGTCGAAAGGGGTCATGGGGACTTCCTAGGGGTCCTAACACATGATAAGGTGTACTAGGACCCCTTAGGTCCCTTTATGACCCCCGAGAACACATTGGAACACTCAATTGTGTCCTCGAAGGTCATAGAGGGACCTAAGGGGTCCTAGTACACCTTCTTATGTGTTAGGACCCTTAGGAAGTCCCTATGACCCCTTTCGACATATTTCAACACTAAAGTGTGTCTCAAGGGGTCATACGACCCCTTGGAACACAATTGAGTGTAGAAATGTGTCTCCGGGGGCTATAGAGGGACCTAAGGGGTCCCAGTACACTTTCTCAAGTGTTAGGACCCCTATAAACCCTCTATGACCCCTTATACCAGTGTAATTAACCTATATATCAATATGTCCTATATAATAAATATATTATATATATACTATACTTGATTTTATTATATATACAACAATATTTTATATATTATATATAATACATATCATATATATATATATATTACATACAATTTAAATATGAAGATATCATGTGACATATTGTTAAATACATATTAATATATATAATACATATAAAATAATATATAATATATGATTTATAATGTAACATTTAATATTAATATATATTATATAATATTTAATATATAATCTAATATATAATTTAATATATATATAATCTAATATATAATATATAATCTAATATTATATATCTAATATATAATATCAAAAAATGAAAGGGAGAAAGGGGTTGAAAACAAATTTAGAGGGAGAAAGGGGAGGGAAACTTCAAAATTCAAAATTCTGCCGGGATTTTTGGGTACCCAAAAAAATTAGGTACCCGATTAGGCTCAGTGTTGCTTTGTGCAACAAACCTACCTTGTCAACTCTTCAAATGTCCCAAAAACGTGTTTTTTCCCTGTTTCTCTGAGTTTCAGACTTCGACCATGTAGCTGACGACTTTTTCTTCACCCAAAATTGAAGAAATGAAAAGGGTATTTTAAGGAGATTATCAGCTTTTTATCGATATAATTGGTTTAAATTTTGAATTCGGTAAGTAATTACTAGTTATTTTCTAATTGAGTTACATCTAAAGTGTTGATTTACATACTGATTGAAAAATGGCTATAACTTTCAAACGGTATAACATTTTTCAAATCCAAAAAATGAGTCACATTCTATGCTTCGCCTACTATAAGGGAGATTTTTTTTTTTTGAATTTGGTAAATTTTTCAATGAGTTAAGGTGGTCAGACACGGGATTTTTTTTATTCTAAAAACATTGTAGCAGGAAATTCATAATTAATTATTTTTTTGGAATAAAATTACAAAAAAATATGTGTCACATCCGAGCATGAGTCTACTATGTATATCTAAAATATTATAAAAAAATATTATCATTTGATCATGATTAAGGTGGTCAGACATACACCTACTTCTTTTTTTCTTCCTAAATTTTTTGTAATACTACATTGAAATCTATACTTTTCACCAATTATATTAATCCTTTTTCAGAAAAGGCCTAGTAGTTTAGAAACTAAATTCAATTTCCTATATATTCTGTTCTTACAACTTGTTGGTATTAGGCTGATTGCTAGTTCAAATTTTCACGTCAAATTGACTAACCCTGATTTGCTAATTTTTTATTTCCACTTAAGGGCATAGTTTGGCCCCTCATGATCTTGTACATACCCTCATGAGAAAATAGTGTCAGCCATACCATCATCATCCTGAAGGGATGCAAAACTATTAGAAAAATAAGCGAAATTGTTGCCTGGAAGTTCCATGGAGACATTTCGGTGCTTTTCTGCCATACCCTCCTATGCGACCTCAGCACGCCCGTCAGGGCTGCAAGAGTGGTAGAAGCTGGAAGGAGTGGAGATCATAGAGGTTGGATGAGGTGTGCGAACCCAAGGAGGGTTAGTATCCAAATGCAAAATCTCTTTCCCATGCTAGCCAAGGTTTGAAACAGGAGCAGTCTCTGCATGAGAAGCAACCCGAGCCTCAACAGTAGGAGGTGGTGGTTGCAAAGCAGAAGTCAAAGTGATAGGTTTAGCCTATTTGTTCTTGTGGTTGACCCTTACCCAATCATCTTTTTTGTTTTCTTCTTTTTTACCAGCTTCACCGGGCCGCGAACTAGAATCCTTAGGAGGAGGTTTAGGCTGAGGAACTGCCAAAGGGAAATCCTTGATTTTATGCTTTATAGATTGACAATGGTAGCAAGTGTTGTGAAGGTTGAGGTTGAGCACCTTTTGAGAGAAGATGGTGTCGCCAACTTGAATCTCAACAAATTCTTTAAGATCTCGAGAGAGATCGACTTCAATGTAGAGCCTCTTTTGAGGCCGAGGGTTAAAAAAATGGTCATGCTCACTACAGATAACCCTACCTAACTTTTGCGCAATGGCATGCATGAAAGGCCAACAGGGTAGAGGAAGACCAGGAAACTCAACCCACACAGGGACTTTGAGCTTCTTTTTGTTAGAGACCAGCACTGAAAAACTAAAAGGGAAGCCCTAATATTCCAAGGTCCCTTGGCAAATATAGCATCCACATGAGTGGGATTGGAAAAGTGAAACAAAAAAAACCCTTGGTGAGACTTTGAATGCCATCCAAGTAGATTCCATGAGGAGTCCAGGCTTTTTCCACCTAATCTTTAATCATATTTTCAGGTGGGTTGCGACCCAGAAAGTAACCAATAAGAGTATGTGTTTCAAGCCAAGAACAGGCATCATCAAACTCATGAATGGGAAAAACAATATTAGGCTGAGACATACCTCGTGAAACACCTTGGGAACAAACTTGCGAGGTCTCTTGCTTGGAGGCGCCATTGTTATCCATCACCAAAATAGCACCAGCATCAACTGCTAGGCTAGTGGTGGTCGGGGCCATAAATACTAAGGCAAATCCCACAGTAAATGCGGTCTGAAAGGACAGGAGGGCTCAGAATAGCAACGTGACTCTAAACCCTAGCAGAGAAAAAAAACCATCAAGCACTCCATAGATAATATTTAAAATAATATTACATATTAAAATTTTTAAAAAATAGTCATACAATTCTAATAAATCTTCTAAAACAATTTATTTTATTATAAAAAATATTTGATAAATAAATTGATATGTAGCCTTCGTTACAATAAATAATATGAAATATGAATATAAATATTCTTTCAAACTAAAAATCCCACAATTTTACATTCTGCGTGAAATGTTCATTATCAGTCAACAAGTTAAGTTTTTCTACAAGAAAATGGTAAAAACTTGACGACTTCGATGTGGTTTGAATAGTTTGTCTTTTAGCGAGCCTGACTTCCACTTCTATAGATCATTCATTTATTGCAGGCGCATTACTTTACCAGGTCGTCATACTTTGTCAATTTTTCCATTTTTTTTTATGTCCAATAAATTTTTCACTCGCGTTCACATGGTAAATTGGAAATGGTTCCAGTTATCCTTTATTATATATTCATAAATTAGAGGTGCTCAAAGTCATAGAAAAAGAGCATCCAGTGCGTGTGGCATCTAATGAAAATGTTTTGGGCAGCTCTACCAATCCTACTTCTACTCTTGCATGTTAATGGCACTGCGTTTTGCATTTCAAGGCATCTCTCCTTGATCCCTCCCATCAAATATTGAAATCATGGCATGGTTTGAACTGTTGTGAGTGGAATGGAATCCAATGCCATCCTCTCACACTTCATGTCATTCATCTTGATCTCTACAGTTCAGAGGAGGCTCGTGATGATGGCAAGTCTCTGAGTAATCTAAGTGTTTGATCTGGAACACTTGGAGGACCTCAATCTGAGTTGGAATAACTTCTCTGCAGTTCCCATCCCTCGTGGGTTGGGTAGACTGAAGAGTTTGCGCTACTTGGACTTATCATACACTGGGTTTAGTGGAGATATTACCATGGAGGTGGTGATCATGTCTACTTTTCACTACCTAGATCTCTCTAGCTACGTTTATCTTAGAATGGTAAGCATGCGAATGTGGATGAGAAACATGAGTGATTTATGGGAGCATTGCCTGTACAAAGCGGATATGTCAGGATTAGGAAGCCTTGAATTGGAAAATTCTCTCTCCACCATGTATTCTCTCACCCATCTTCAAATGTCATCTTGTCAGCTATCCAACCTCACCAACCTCACCAACCTGGCCCTCACCAATCTCACCCACCTTCATCTCAGTTATAACTATTTCAATGACAACATCCCTTCTGCCCTACTGAGCCTTCCAAGACTGCAATTACTCGACTTGTCTGCTAACTAGGGAATTTTTCAAGCATTCTACCCCAACATTCTATTTCCCTTCACACCCTCCTGCTTTCATTCACAACAGTGGGAGGAAGTATTCCAGATTTTGTTTCCAACTTTTCCTCCTTAACTGTATTGAGTCTCTCAGGCTACTGTGTGGAAAGTATTCCAAGTATGATGGCGAATCTTACAGTGGTCAAGGAATTGTATCTTTCTGATAACATGTTAAGAGGGCACATCGGTGTAGGAGCACACCTAGCTCAAACCCTTATCTCTTTATTTCTGGCATGTACTGACTCTAGCCAAGTCAGGAGAGTGTGTGTGGACCTTAGAAGGTCATTTACTTTCCCTAAGATGGATATGACTAGGTCAATCCATGTCTATCTAGGTTTCTTAGTTGGTTTCCTGATTGTCGGTTAGCATTGTCGATTAATTTAGACTGGTGGTCAGTTTTACATCACTGTTGCTCGGTAAAGTCAGTCATAACAGCCTGTGAAAAGTGAATTTTGTCTTTTATGGATAGTATGGTTAGTTGTAACAGTTCCTAAAGAGATGCTTGTGAATATGTGGACAGTTAGGGTCACTCCAAGGAGAGGATGGTTATTAATAACATCCCAAGCCTTCATTTGAGAGATAGAGAAGAGAGAGTAGAGAGTGAAAAAGAAGAGAAGCTACAGGAAATCATAGAGTTGTAGATTATTGTACTGTTTTGTGTTGCTTCCAGTAATGAGAAGTTGCAGATAGTGTGTATAGTGGATACCAAACTTCTTTGTTCATTTTTGCATGAAAGTAGATTAGTTACTTTATTTTTTGTTTTGTAAGCTTTTAGTTCTTCACCCATTCTAGGTTGTAAGCAGTAATGGCCCCTCGAGATTCCCGAATCCATGGTGAGAGTCATGTGTTGGGATGGAACTCAAGAGGAGCCCTTGTACATAGTTTCCTTTTTGTTTTCTATAGGAGAAGCAAAAACAAAGAGTCTGGAGATCTTACCCTAGGCGAGCTTGGTGATAGTCCGGCTAGGGAAGAGAATGAAAATAATGTTCAGAAAACATTGAATAAGTGAGTAGAATGAATCTATTTGTGTAGGTTCAGAAAGAAGAAGATGAAAAGCATTTTGATGTGGGACTGAGTCTTGAAGAGGAGGTAAAGTTGAGAATGGATTACCTTAGTTAGGGTTGTGAATACCCTAAGGGATCTAGGAGAAAGATCTCAGAATAGAGCCAAGCTGGTTCTATAGCAGAAACAAGACTTCTATCCACATCAGATTGGTATCAAAGCTGAGAAGATTCTGAGCGTGTAGATGGAAGGTGATCTACACCAGGTAGTGTTGGGTTTGTTTGGTTCTTGTTATGAAGTTCATGGTTTCATGTTGATCCATCAAAGATGCAGGAGGATGAAGTTGTTCTTATGGGTGTGAAGATCTCAATAGAGGTCTTGGTATTGTCTCCATTGAGCATCGAGATAAGCCTGGGTAGAAGGTGCAAGAGAGAAACCACTAAGAGAAGGGTGGTCAGCATCTTCTAGAATCTTGTGTGGGTAATATGGAAATATGGAGGTTGTGTGAAGAAGCAGGAAGAGTGGTAGATAGCGACTAGTATGCACTCCATTAATCAGAGTCATAGTTGAAAGAAGAAGCATAGGAGGCATCGACCCTTGTAGTTGGTAAAGATAGTCAAGATGTATTTGACAACAGAAGAGAGAATCATATATGAGGCATATAAAGCCTTTAAAGAATCTAAAAGAAAGAAAAGAGAAGTAGAGAGAAAGAAGAAGGAAGAACCAAGAAAGAATGAAGATTTGACAAGAACCTAGGCACAAGAAGAGTTAAGAAACTTAAATAAAAGGATAGAGGAAAATGAAGCCAAAATACTAGAAACTAAGAGAATGATCCATGCACTCCTAGAACAAGAACTATTGGAAAAACAATAAAAAGAGACCAAGGAACTTGTTGAGAAACATGAAAAAGTTGCAGACATGGAACAAGAATGTGTTATTGAGCAACATGAAGAAGGAATAGAAAATGGAGAAAAGGGTCAGCTGAAGATCCTAGTGGTCGATGCACCATTGAGTTGTCCACTTGAAGGACATACGAAGAAGTCAACTATAGAAGAGAAGAGTGAGCACCAGATGGTAGTGAATGAACCTAAGTGTGTAAGGGTTCATGAAGATGCCAAGAAGGTGTCAGAGTGTGTTTCTTATGAAGGCAGTAGATGTGTGATTGCAGTGAAGAAGCTACTGGAATAAGTTGGTTGTGATAAGACAGTGCAAGTTGTTGAAGGTGCCATGAAAGTAAGTCCTCAAGGACTTCATGAGAAAGAACTCTTCGAGGAAGAGTTGGAAGCCATTGGTGAAGAATGGAAAGATAAGTTTGGAGCAGCAATAGCATGCCTAGGAAAAAGGCACAAAGAAGACTTGGATACCTTCATGAATGCAACATTGATCTCAGAGGATGGAACTGTTAGAATAATAAGCAGAAAAATTGCAAATATAAACACAGAAGAGAACACAAATGACACAGAGATTTAATGTGGTTCACCTAATCCCTAGGCTACGTCCACCAACAGCGAGTCCAATACTTTTATTGTTATCCAGCGATTACAATCTGAAACCTACAACTCAATACCGTCACAGCAAGCTACGAAAATCCCTCATACATTAAAATATCGAAAACCCTAAGCCCTTTTCACAAGCATATTTGACCTAACCTAATTAGGGAAAAAAATACTCTGACTAATAGAAAATCAATGGTCGACCCTTTACAATATTATTAAATCATTGTTGGCGTCAAGGGGTGCTACCCCTCGACCCCACCCTGGGGCACTGCCCCACAGGGCCCCCACAAGGGGCACTGCCCCTTTACCCCATCAGGGGCTCAGCCCCTTGACCCTGCTTGGGGGGTTGCCCCAGGACCCCGCAAGGGGCTCTGCCCCTTGACCCAACCTGGGGCACTGCCCCAGGACCCCACAAGAGGCTCAAATAGATATGTCTAGGGGGGAAACCACGCTGAAAGAAACTGAGTCTGATTAGGCTCCACATACATAACAGGAATTGAGCAGCAAGTTGTAGCAAACTTTGGTCATGAAAAGACCATGGCGACTGAATTTTCTCTCAAGGAAGTGGTGGCAAACCAAACTTATGTTTTGGTACATGTAGATGTGAGGGAAATTTGGTTTTATAACTCTTTTTTTGCAACATTAAAAGGGAATCATGTTGATGGCCCTCTGAATGATCATAGTATAGGACTAGAATTGAATGATACATGGTACACGTACAAGTTGTTTGGTTGTAGGTACAAGAAGTTAAAGGAAAGAGGGTATACTTTTGTTGCAGGGCATCACCAATCAGTGCCTCCAAATTGGAAGACAAGAAAGAGGTCACCTAATCCATGGGACATGGATTCTTTTCCACCCTGGGAGTATGGTGCAAGAGCACCCCTAGGTCAAACCCTTAGCTCTTTATTTCTGGCATGTAATGACTCTAGCCAAGTCAGGAGAGTGTTTGTGGACCTTAGAAGGTCATTTACTTTCCCTAAGATGGATATGACTAGGTCAATCCATGTCTAGCTAGGTTTCTTAGTTGTTTTCCTGATTATCGGTTAACACTATCGGTTAACACTATCAGTTAAGACTGTCGATTAACACTGTCGATTAACACTGTGTCAGTTAACACCATTGGTTAATTTAGATTGGTGGTCAGTTTTACGTTACTTTCACTCGGTAAAGTCAGTCGTAACAGCCAATGAAAAGTGAATCTTGTCTTTTATGGATAGTATGGTCAGTTGTAACAGTTCCTAAAGAGATGCTTGCAAATATGTGGGCAGTTAGGGTCATTCCAAGGAGAGGATGGTTATTAATAACATCCCAAGCCTTCATTTGAGAGATAGAGAAGAGAGAGTAGAGACTGAAAAAGAAGAGAAGCTACAGGAAATCACAGAGTTGCAGATTATTGTACTATTTTGTTTTGTTTCTAGTAATGAGAAGTTGCAAATAGTGTGTTTAGTGGATACCAAACTTCTTTGTTCATTTTTGCATGCAAGTAGATTAGTTACTTTATTTTCTATTTTGTAAGTTTTTAGTTCTTCACCCATTCTAGGTTGTAAGCAGTAATGGCCCCTCAAGATTCCTGAATCCATGGTGACAGTCATGTGTTGGGATGGAACTTGAGAGGAGCCCTTGTACATAGTTTCCTTTTTGTTTTTTGTAGGAGAAGAAACAACAAAGAGTCTGGAGATCTTACCCTAGGCGAGCTTTGTGATAGTCCGGCTAGGGAAGAGAATGAAAGCAATGTTTAGAAAACATTGAAAAAGTGAGTAGAATAAATTTATTTGTGTAGGTTCAGAAAGAAGAAGATGAAAAGCATTTCGATGTGGGACTGAGTCTTGAAGAGGAGGTAAAGTTGAGAATGACTTACCTCAGTTAGGGTTGTGAATACCCTAAGGGATCTAGGAGAAAGATCTTAGAATAGAGCCAAGCTAGTTTTGTAGCAGCAACAAGACTTCTGTCCACATCACACATCCCTTCTTTTGGGGATAGATCTCCCTCTTTGGGAAGACATTTTCCTTTGGTCCTTATTGATCTATCTGATAACCAGTTGAATGGTCCCATTCTCCATTGCTCTTCACTTCATTTCCAAACCTCCACAGTGTTGATTTGAGTTACAATCAATTGAAGGGAAGCATTCCATCCCCTGCAAGTAAGCTTCACTACCTTACACAGCTTCATTTGTATAATAACAAATTACAAGGAAAAATCCCCACTTCCGTTGGCCAGCTCTTGTCTCTGGAATGGCTGGATCTAAGCACGAACAAATTAGAAGGTGCCATCCCTCTCAACATTTCCAATCTTTCTAAACTGAAGAACCTTCACCTGTACTCCAACCAGTTAAGCGGGAATTTTTCAGATTCTCACCTTCATAATCTCAGTAGCCTTGTCGATTTAGATGTTTCCAATAACCTTTTAACTGCAAAGTTCAGTCCAACATGGATTCCAAAATTCTCTTTGTGAACACTGGCCTTAAGTTCATGTAACATGGAAGGTGGGTTTTCAACATTCCTGATCACTCAGTATGAGGTTTACTATGTGGATTTGTCCAACAACAGTCTTGTAGGAGATATTCTCGAGTGGATATCGAGTGTCTATTATCTCAATCTCTCTCATAATCAATTTGCAGGAGTTCTACTTGGTTCAATGATGAGAAGTCAATTGGTTTATCTGGATTTGCATAGCAATAATTTGCAAGGTCAGCTTCCGCTTCTTCCTGATGGGCTGGAGGTGTTGGACGTGTCAGAGAATTAACTAAGTGGATCCATTCCAGTAGAATATTCTAGTCTTAAATATCTGTCAATCTCTGGAAATTACCTCACCGGTGGCATTCCATCTTCCATATGCCAAATACAAATTGTGGACCTTTCAAATAACAAGCTTACAGGCAAGTTTCCTGCATGTTTCAAATATGGCTCTTCTATTAAGATGTTGAACTTAGAGAACAATTATTTGGAGGGCAAGTTGCCAGGGTATCTTGGAGACATGGTTTCTCTTGAAACATTAAAATTGGGTGGAAATGGACTAAGTTTATATATCCCATCCACTCTTGCAAAGTGTAAGCAGTTGGAGATACTTGATTTGAGTAGAAACAAAATGATAGGAATCATTCCAAATTGGATAGGGAGATTCTCAGGAACCATTCCAGCCACCATTTCATCTTTGCAGGCCATGAAAAACCAATCAAATAAAATATTTAATGTCAATTTTAGTGGTTCAATGACAACCTATGTAGATCGAGTGACAATAATTAACAAGGCACAGAAGATGGAGTTTGTAAGGTCATTGGCACTTGTAAAATGTATTGATCTATCAAACAACAATTTAATAGGTGGAATTCCTCCAAACGTGGGATTTATCGAGGGTTTGGTTATTCTTAATATTTCAAGAAACCATATTACCGGTAAAGTTCCCAAGAGTTTGGACAAAATAGTAAAGCTGGAGTCTCTTGATCTCTCGCACAATCATTAACTCTCTGGAAATATCCATTTGGAGCTGCAATCGCTCACATTCTTGAGTTACCTGGATGTGTCCTACAATAATCTTTCAGGTAGGATACCACAAGGTCGGCAATTTGATACATTTAAGGCCTCCAACTCAACACAACCTGTTGCGGCCTTCATCAAAATAAATCTTGTCCTACAACCATTCGACCAAAGATGAATGTCGATAATATAGAAGATGGAGAAGAAGACATATGGTGGGGAGTTGGTCTGGGAATGAGCTATGAAGTTGGATTTTCTATTGTAATTGGAGCGTTGTGTCTTACTACAAATTGGAGTAGAAAATGTTGAAGATCCGACGAAGTCCCTGAGTCCACCGACGGTGGATGTGTCTCACCGTACGGCAAGACCACCATACGGTGGAGACAATCTCACCGTGCGGTAAGGCTCCGGAGGTAAGACTTCAAATGGAAAGACTCCGAACGGTAAGACTCTGGAGGTAAGACTTCAAATGGGAAGACTCCGAATGGTAAGACTCCAGAGGTAAGACTCCAAACGGTAAGACTCCGGAGGTATGATTACCGAATGGAAAGACTACTCCGACAGAGACAATATTGCCATACGGCAAGACTCTTGGAGGTATTTTCACCGTACGGAAAGCTCACTCCCAATGGAGGAAAAAGTGCCGAAGGGAGAAATCAATACCAACGGAGGCAAAAATTGCCGAAGGAAGAAATGGCAAGATCTGACAGACGGTTGACAAACTGGTTTGCCGGTAACCGTTTGTGTACCGAATTGTGAAACAATTTGCAGTATGTTTTAATGGCTGCAAGAATTCGTTTTATGTATGTGATTAAAAATTAAGGTTGATTGTAAAGGCAATCTGAGCCTATAAGAAATCCTGAGTCTTGTATGTAAATTCTTTACGGTAATACAAAAGTTTGCTCGAGGTTTTGAGTGGTGAGTTTTTTCCCGAAAGGGTTTTCCCACGTTATATCTGTGTATCCTGTGTATGGTTTTCCACATGTTTTTAATTCACTTGCATATCTTTGTGGCTTAAATTATAGTCGCTTATTTCCCTGGCATTTTTTGGCGTTAGGAAAGTGTTTTCGCACCGTTTCTTTCTTTACAAGTGGTATCAAAGCCTGGCCAGTTGTGTTATCCTTGTCGAGTAGGGTTTGGTTTTTTGTGCCAATTTTGGTTTCAGTGGGAGTTTGCAAATTTTTTGTCGAGAGATGGCTGGTACATCAGGAAGAGTGGACATTGAAAAGTTCAATGGCACAAACTTTGAGTTATGGAAACTTAAAGTTGAAGATTTTCTAGTAGATCGAGACCTGTGGTACGCTATGTCTGGCACTAAGCCTACGGGTATGAAGCGGGAAGATTGGGATCTAGCAGATCGGAAGGCCAGAGGACTGATAAGGCTGAGTCTTGCAGATTTGGTTTTATTGAATGTCCATGAAGAAAAATCTGCACATGGGTTGTGGAAGAAGTTGGGAGACATTTATCAAGGAAAGTCCTTGGTAAAC
>MU227986.1:1833237-1850395 GCA_018584345.1 Thuja plicata | reverse complement strand
AGAGCAAGTATATTACCAATGTTCTTGAGAGATTTAATATGAATGATTGCAAGCAACAAGTAGTTCCAATGTTACATGGAACAAAGCTATCCATCAATGACAGTCCAAAATCTCCAGATGAGATTGAAGACATGAAGCGGATACCTTATGCAAGTGTTGTTGGTAGTCTCATGTAAGCAATGGTCAGTATGAGACCAGACATTGCCCAAGCAGTGGGAGTACTGAGTCGGTTTATGGCAAATCCAGGCAAGTCACATTGGGATGCTGTGAAAAGAATTCTGAGATATTTGAAGGGTACATTACAGTACGCATTGTGTTATCAAGGTGACTCACTTGGTTCAAATAGATTGGTTAGTATTCAAGGTTATGTGGATGCTGATTGGGCTGGGGACATTGACAAAAGAAGATCCACAAGTGGATATGTATTCATGGTGAATGGTGGTGCTATTATCTGGATGAGCAAGCGATAAAGTGTGGTTGCATTGTCGACGACTAAGGCAGAGTATATGGCATCTACTCGTGTGTGTCAAGAAGAAGTTTGGCTTAAGCGTTTGTGTTCTGATGTCGGCTACGATGCAGGAAAAATTATGATTTTTTGTGACAGTCGGAGTGCAATATGTTTGGCAAAGAATCCTACTTTCCATGCCAGGACAAAACACATTGATATACAATATCATTTTGTGCGTGACATGGTTGAAGATAGAAAGGTGAATCTAGAAAATGTTGGTACTCTGGAAAATGTTGCAGATGCATTGACAAAGCCAACAGACACAACTAAGTTTAGATGGTGCACAAATTCCATGGGGCTTGGTTCCCCTGACGCCTGTTAGCCTTGTTGAGTGACTCCGGACTTCGTCGAGTGGGAGATTGTTAAAGATCCAACGAAGTCCCTGAGTCCACCAACGGTGGATGTGTCTCACCATACGGCAAGACCACCGTACGGTGGAGACAATCTCACCATGCAGTAAGGCTCCAGAGGTAAGACTTCAAACAGCAAGACTCTGAACGGTAAGACTCCGGAGGTAAGACTTCAAATGGAAAGACTCTGAACGGTAAGACTCCGGAGGTAAGACTCCGAACGGTAAGACTCTGGAGGTATGATTACCGAATGGCAAGACTACTCCCGACAGAGACAATATTGCCGTACGGCAAGACTCCTGGAGGTATTGTCACCATACGGCAAGATCACTCCCGACGGAGGCAATAGTGCCGAAGGGAGAAATCAATACCAACGGAGGCAAAAATTGCCGAAGGGAGAAATGGAAAGATCTGACAGACGGTTGACAAACTGGTTTGCCGGTAACCGTTTGTGTACCAAATTGTGAAACAATTTCCAGTATGTTTTATTGGCTGCAAGAATTCATTTTATGTATGTGATTAAAAATTAAGGTTGATTGTAAAGGCAATCTGAGCCTGTAAGAAATTCTGAGTCTTGTATGTAACTTCTTTACGGTAATACAAAAGTTTGCTCAGGGTTTTGAGTGGTGGGTTTTTTCCCGAAAGGGTTTTCCCACATTATATCTGTGTATCCTGTGTATGGTTTTCCGCATGTTTTTAATTCACTTGCATATCTCTGTGGCTTAAATTACAGTCACTTATTTCCCTGGCATTTTTTGGCGTTAGGAAAGCATTTCCACACCGTTGCTTTCTTTACAGAAAATGCTTCCATGTCATGGACACCATCATCATTTATCTTTTTGAAAGATTTAGAAAATAGTTGGCTTCTATACCTATTGTAGAAGTTATCTATAACTATAGTAGAAGATTGATATAATGTCGACTGACTGAATAATTTTGAGGTCATTGTATTTATAATTTTGTAAGCATGTGGTTTACGTATACTTTTACTATTTAAAATGTAAGTTTCATTTATGCATCACCGTGCCAGCCTTATAAATTGATAGCAAGGTATTTATTTTGATCATCATTGTGATGAATGAATTTATTCTTTATATCTAGGTTTTTAGGAGGACAATATTTAAATTTATGTTAGGCATGCCTTAGTTATTTCTTTGTCTTGATTGAGTTCCTTGGAAGACTCATACCATGTCTATTATAAAATTTTTGATTGACAAAGCAATGTGTAACTATTTTTCTGACCACAAAAATTTTAGTTACGAATTTTCTTTGATTTTCAATATAAAAAATAAAATAAAGGGGAACATTAGCCATTCATACTTTGTTATTGTAGGCAGTAGAGTTAGAGAGTATGCATAGATAGCACGGAATGCAAAAAATGAAGAAGTTATTTACAAATATGAAAGCTGATGTGGTTTGCTTACAATAAGAGTTGTACATATTACATTAGAACTTAGAACATCTCTTTGATACTTTTTTCTAGAAGTTTTTAAAAATATTCATTTATTACAATGGAAATAATTGACATCTTTGTTGTTTAAACAAATTTTAGAATTATATTGTATGTATGTATGTATGTATGCATGTTATTTAGTTTTTAATTTAAAATAATACATAGAGCTAACCTCTAATAATCTTTCTTCTTTATTTTATTTTATTTTATTTTGAAAAAAATATTACAGAAAAAATTGTTAAAACTATTTTACTATTAAAAATATGAATTTGTTCTTCACAAGATCAAAAGGGTTAAACAAGGGCTCAGTAATGATCAATAAACTAAGCAATTCTTGTCTTAAAAATATGAATATCTTTACTATGATTTTTTAAATGAAAAATAAAAATGTGAAATATTAGAGTATTGATTAAATGTTTAAACAAGATTTCAATGATGATAGATTAAAGCAAAGAGAGACATCGACAAATAAAACAATTCTATAGTCATTAAAATATAAATTTGATTATTATTTTTTTAAATTAAAAATTATATTTTTATCATAAAAATGTACAATATCAAGTTATTGATTAAATAATATTCAAGTGGTAATAAAAAAATCTCCTTTATGATGGTTATTTTACTTCCTTTAAGATAAAAAATTATTATAAAATAAATGCACAATATTATAGAGAGGAGAAAAAGTTATAAAATGAATGGAATATTATAAAGGGAGGGGAAAATTCTCTTAATAAAGTTTGGTGTTTTTATTTTTCTTATAATCATGTAAATTTATTTTATATAAATATTAATTTAGTTTTAACAATATTTAGAGTCATAGAAATATGAGTCGATACGTGTTTATAAAAGGAGAATAATTAACATCTTGTTAATTAAAACAAATTTTAAAATTACATCATATTCTTTCATCATCTCTTTTTAATTCTAATTTAGAATAACTCATAGAGACAAAATCCTATAATCATCCTTGATTATTTTATATTACTTTATTTTTCTTGAAAAAAAAATAAAAAAAATGTTAATACTATTTTTAAATTTTTTTTGGTAAATTGCTGCCATGAGTAGCTCCTTCCGTATAACAATATCGAACGCAAATGATAGATCCTAAATGAGGAAAGTTTTAGTTACATTCTAAGAGGAGCTCTATATGGCTTGTAGTGCAGACAAAGAAGAAGCCGGCTAGCAATTCATTCATATTAGCTAGTTGAACTAATGCTTTGCAACCATTGCTGATTTTTTTTCCAAAAAATTTCTTTTTGATTAAATTTTGTCTTCATCATGAGGTACCAAATATGTGATAAACTAGTGGCTAAACTAGTGGGTTAGCCACTGTGATGATTTTCATATGATACTTTGCGAGATTTTTTTTCAAATATTTGGAATATTTTATGTTTTATATGTAATCCCTCATAAAAAGATAATACATATTTTATTAAATCTTCACAAGGAACTTAAATTGTTCATTGAATGTTCAAATAGTTAATATTGTGCAAAACCCTTTCTAAATGAGATGATGCTTGAATAATGTTTTAAGGTTCATGTAAAATTGACATATGCTCTCATTACCCTATGATGTATGTCTTTCCCACATGTATGGCCCAAGGACCTACCAACTATTAAATGCAATTTTAATATTTATTTTATAAACAATGTATAAGATAAATCATTTATCTTAAAATTATTATTTTGATCTCTAACTATTTTTGTAAAAATTATTTAATTAATATATTATCAACATTAAAATCAATATTTTTCAAAAATGATCACTTTGTATTTTATAAATTTCTGTGGTACTCAATCACTTTCTATGTGACAATTTTGTTAGCACTCCATATTCGTAAAGAACGTATATAATTCTTTAATGTCTTCTTGGGATGTATGGGAGATCACTTTAAAGCCTTTTCATAAGATCCATTTGTCAATATTTTGCAATCCTAGCATTCCATTAAGAAAGTATTTTTTGAAGCATTTTGTCAAACAATTCAGGTGTCATGTCTATGATTGCACATTTTGTATATCGACAAGGGGGTCATTCCACAAAAACAAATTCCTTTGGAGGCAATCTGTTAGAAACTTCACTTCCCTTGTCTATGATTCAACGGTTTCCAAAGCTCCCATTTCAGCACTGGCAATGGTTAAGGAGCCTGGCTTTACACCTGCAAAGTGTATTTTCTTGAAAGTTTCTATAGCCTTTTCATCAAACCCATTTTGTGCACATTCTACATTCACAACATTCAACAGGACCAAATTTCTTTTCACCTTGTCAAACACTTTGTGTGCCTTCTCTATGCTTCCACATTGTGCAGACTTGTCTATAGAGAACTTCCAACCGTTCTACATAAAGCATCCATATTTATGGAAAATGGGAGGAAAGTAAGGCCTCATTTGGCTCATAGAATTGGGCCAGAATAAGAAGAAATAAAAATTGAAAATGGGACACATTTTGTGTCAATATCATCAAACTGGAATATGGATTTAGTAATTCCATTTTACCCCCAAAGTCAACATTACAATCTTCCATTGAAATAGGTGTTATTGGAATTGGATTCCAAGTCAACCAAAATTAGAATTGGAAATAGGATGGATTTGATGCACTATCAGGTCTGTCGAGTGAAATGAAGTTGCACGGTCTATGATTCATTTGCATCAGAATTGGAAATAGAATGGATTTGATGCACTGTCGAGTCCGTTGAGTGAAATGAAGTTGCATGGTCCATGATTCATTTGCATTTGCAGGTAGATCTTGCTAGCGCATGGAGGTAGGATTTTGAGACAGTGATTGGAAATTTTGGTTGAGGTCATTTGGAGGTATGCTATGTTCATTTCATTCATTAGCGACATTATAAGGTATGCTTTGTTCATTTAGTTCATTCAAAGCTCACATTCCGCACAGGTAGAGTGGATGCTAGCCTAGAATTTGGTTTGTTTCTTCATCATATAATATAGTAACCCTAATATTTTGACACATAAACAACCCATATTTTCTTTTAATGATTGCTTCTATTGTTTGTAAATCAGCCTCAACCCCATAAACCCTAGAATCTCTATACAGTGAGACTAAAAAATATTCCAGGTTGATTATTTATCTAAAAAGGACTAACATAAAATGAGAAAACCTAAATGAGAAAAACATCATTGTTAGTTATTATTGAGAAAAAAATCATTTTCTGATGTTTAAAATAGACATTTTCATCTTCTTGAAAATATATAGACTCCCATGCATCAAATTTCCTGCACGCATCCCTTATTAGTTTCAACACTTTTTTTTTTTTTGCTAAATAGATAGCTGGATAGGGCTAGCTCCATTTGTCTTACAGTACTATCAAAATTGCAGACATTTATGTCTATGTCTTCTATATAGACTATACATTATACCAGGAAAAAATGTAAACCAACTAAAAACATAGATATGTATCACACCTGACCTAGTCAAAAGAAGTTCCCCATGGACCCATCACTAGATACGGGTACATTTCTTTGGCCTCGGCCCACGAAGGTCCCTGTACATAGCACTATCAAGAGATATGGGGATGTTTCTCTCATCTGCTTCCCTCTTTATACACTTTGCATACGCAGAAATCTAGGTCATCCATGGTGACCTTGTCACCTTCAGGGACCTAGGACCCTTTGCATCTCTTATAATCTTGGATCCACTCAACAGTTGGTGATGGCAAGAGGGAGGAAAATTTCTATATCAAGAGGAGGTTCCTATCTATTGAGCCAATCCTTCCTTTCAGCGCCTCAAGCTCCACACAAATGATTATGGGGAGCCTCCTTATCACACCCACAAACCCTCATTCTACACACAAGTAGTATTTTTGTGAGACTGGTATCATCCTCTATGCATCCACATTGTTCAACACCACATCAATCTCACCTAGGTATTTGTGTAAGCTTTAGAGACTCCTCAGGTGAGAGAAAGGCTAAGAACATCCCCGTTAAATCCATGTTGACTCTGTACCTATGATAGGTGTATGAACATTCTTTCTCCACAACTTCTTTCACCACATGCATATTGAGCAAGTGTTTAACAAATAGCATTCACATTATCCTTTTTTATGAGGTATCACCTAAAAAGGATACCATGTTTCATATCAACTCCAAAAAAATTAGAGTGTCTATTGCTCCAGGTGTTATATTCCACAAAATACTAAAAATGACTCATCATCCTCATACTTTCATGGTTATATAGGAGAGACCACCTATCATCATTAATCCCATATCTTTCCAAATCTATTTGTATGTGGTAAATTTGGCCTTGTTAATTCAAAATACACTTCAACACAGTCCTTCTTCATCAGATACACAAAAGACTGAATATGAGATTATTCATCCTACCTGTCTGCATGATTCAACCTGTTGCCTTCTATCTAGACGGGGTTTTTGAAATAGCTCTCAGAATGAGAGTCTCACAACCATAGAGCAATCTAAGAATGAAGGATTTTTCTCCATGAATGCAATGCAATGCAAGGTTATTCTAATAATTGAAAGATTCAAGCTTAATCTAAGGCATGATTTCAATGCAATTATTTTAAAAGTTAAAATTATTCTATTGCAAATGAAAACTTTTAACTATAAATGAGATGATAAAAATGTAGGAACAATTTAGTATTCTAACAATGCATATTTTCTCTAGGGGTTTTGAATGAGGAATGAGAGTTCTTTTATAGACTCAGAGGTGATCAAAATAGAAAGTTTCCTCTTTGAAATAAACCAGATAGAAAAGCCAGTTTAAATTAGAAAGCTCTATTTAAAAGAAAACAATAAATTGTTTTCCCCTTGCTTTAACTGTTTTCTTTCTTTGATTTTAACTGTTTTATTTGTTTTATCTGTTTTCTTTCTCTTAAAAGCATAATTAAAGAGAAGTTTCCAATTCTGAACTGAAGAGAAGATTTCGTTGACAATAATTAATTAATTAAATAAATATGACCTCATAATTGCTTTTTCTCAATTATTTGAATATTTAAATTCAATTATTGAAAATGAGGATATTTATTTAATAATTAAATATTATTTAATTCCTTTTTATGTGTTTTAGCTAAAAGAGGTGAATTTAATTTAATTAAAGTGTTAGGACTTTATAATTAAATTAATTCAATCATAAGGTTTGCTTAGCCAATATATATTTAGGAATTAAACATAATGTATGATTAATATAGATTTAGGATTTTCTTCATTTGACACTTAGGTCAAGTAGAGTCAGTCAAAACTCAGAATTGCCTAGTACAATAGGACTTTGATGATTCAGAAGAATGACAAATGCAACAAAATTGGTTAGGGTTGCAAGATGCCAATTTTGGGGTGTTACTTTTTTCCCCTCTTTGAATTGATGTGCGAGTAGCACATTGATTCAAAGAATAGTCTGATGCCTAAAGCATAGAAGAATAGATTTGAAAATTGATGATACAAAGATTGATTGATGAAGATTTTAGAGCCATCTCCAGGATAGAGCTTGACTCTCCAAAGTCTAGGTTAGATTGCCAAGACACCGGTCAAGTAGAGTTTTCAAGAATCATCTTCAGAACGGAGCTTGATCCTTAGGGATCCAGGTTATAATGCCCTAATACCTAATAAATTAAGATTTCAAGAATCATCTCTAGAATGAAGCTTGATCCTCAGGGATCCAGGTTAGAATGCCCTGTTACCTAATAGATTAAAATTTTGAGAATCATCTCCACAATGAAGCTTGAACCTCAGGGATCTGGGTTAGAATGCCCTAATACCTAAATAGATTGATATCTTTCACAAGGTTGTCCCCAAATTGAGGCTCAACCTTCAAGATTTAGGGTTAGATTGCCTCAATACCTATCCAACGAGATAATCAATAGAGATTTTAGGACTATCTCCAGAATGAATCTTAGTCCCCCAATATCTAGGTTAGATTGCCAAGACACTAGTTAGATTGACATCTTTCACAAAGCTATCCCCAGAATGAGGCTTAACCTTTAGGAGTCAGGGTTAGATTTCCTTGATACCTATCTCAAAAGCTAGTTAATAGGGATCTTTAGGACTATCTCCAGAATGAAGCTTAGTCCCCCAATATCTAGGTTAGATTTCCCAGACACTGGTTAGGTCAAGATTTCAAGAATCATCTCCAAAATGAAGCTTGATCCTCAAGAATCTAGGTTAGAATAACCTGATACCTAATAGATGACAAGATGTAAGGAACAAAGATGTCCTTATTGATTGTGGAGTATCCAGTTTTGACTATGAAGTATGAAAAACTTAACATGCCCCAAGTGATGAGATGCCCCTAGCAATGAGGACTTTGAAATTAAGATCAGATTGATTGGAATAGATTCAATGATGTAATCATCCTGGCCCCTCATGAGTGAAATGGAAAGATGACACACCATAATGATGATGAAGAGAAAAAATTGCATATAGATGTTGAATCAAAGATCAAGAAGAACTCAGAATAGATTATGGAAGAATTCAGAAGATTCAAAATTAATTTTGAATGATTTTGAGGTTTGGTTGACCAAGTTTGACTAGGGTTGACTAGAGTTGACTATAGTTGAATTTTGAGGAAAAAAGTTAAATATTTGAGAAAATGATGATAAGATATTATTCTGAAAAGAAAGCGACGTCAGAAAGTTGACTACACAAGCGTTCGATCGCATCAGCCCCAAAAATTTTAAAATGTGATTTTGAGCTATATAGAAGTGTTAGATTTTGATTTTGATCATGAAAATGGATTCAGAATGGTCAAATTAGGTAATGGTGAAGTTTTCACACAAAATAGAGCACTTTGAAAAATTAGGTCAAAACTTATATATGGACCAAAAGGTCATTTTCAAATTATTTCAACCTTTTGACTTTTGCAAATTGAGCTCTAGGGGAAAATGGTGGTCCCCTATAGCACACATCAATTTGAGAGATCTAGGAGGCACAGTCAGTTGGTAGCATACAGACCTCTGGTAAGTGGTTGACAAACCTTGCCAGCATTTCAAATTTCATTAATTTCAGTCAATTTTTTCAATTTTTAGTGCATTTATAGGAAACTGCCCGTGGGATTTCGTGCGAAGAAGTAGTTTCTTCATGTGGATCAATAGGAAATCTCACATAAGAAAGTGACTTCCCATGCCATGCAGTGGGAAATCTCACGCGAGAGAGTACCCATGTTTGCGCGAGAAACCCTTCCATAGGGCATTTTCTCGCGCGATGGGTAATAAAAGTTTGCGCGAACATCAAATATTGTGCGACCCAAAAAACTTCTTCATGTGAAAGAGTAATTTGTCATGTGAAAGAGTACATTGTTGCATGAAAGATTACTTTGTCACACAAAAATATGCTTCTTTGCATGGAGAACAGTGAGCAATTAGAACATGAAATCAGTCTGCATTGCGTCCAATAGCATTTGTGTCACCATTGTTACTGTCTGTAGGATGTCTTTAATGCTTTATTACTCAGTTGAGCTTTGATTATCTTAGATTACTAATCATGCACTATTGTTTGCATGCTTTTCAGGTTGACTTCCCTGATATCGCCTTCAGATCACACCACCCAGCCATCAACAGACTAGTGGCACAGCTAGATGATGCAGAGACAGCGCATTTGGATACTTTAGGCTTGACCACTCTATGTGATGTACCCGAGATTCAGGTAAATCATGAATTATTGGGATCACTTGTTGAGCATTTCCATTCAGAAATTAACACTTTCTAGTTGCCATAGGGTGAGATGACCGTGACCCTCGAGGATTTATATCGGATATTGAGGATTCCATTCCATGGTGCCAAGGTGGAGTATGAGGTGTAGCCCAGGTTAGGGACACTGGCCCTGAGAGAGATTTTACAGGATGACCTTGTCCTGGGGAGATCTATCCTATGGGAGGATATTATCACTACACATGGACCCACACATAGGTAGCCAGTGGTACTAGCATGTTTCTTAGGTTTCCATTTGATGACTGATCATGGATAGCACGGTCTGGAGTGTGGCTGGGGCAAGATGCTACAAAAAATGATAGCATGGCCAAGAATTTATGGATGGGGCCAATGTATGTTGGCCCACATGTATCGCGAGATGCATGAGATCATCTACCAGGAGGTGAAGAGTATGGTGGCTAGAGTATTTTTACTACAGGTATGGGCATGGGAGCACCTTCCTATGACTAGGCCGATATGTGAGGATACGAAGAAGCCTTTAGAGCCATATATCTGCATATACAGAGGTATGATTACTCAGCCAGTGCTAGGTAAGATAGATCAATGGCAATCCTAGCTTGATGACCTAGCAGCAGTAGTCTGGAGGCTATGGAGACTGACCGAGGCCTGGGATGATGTTGCAGAGCACCTCAGTTATATATTGTGATGAACCTCCTACAACAGTATGGTGAGAATGTACGAAATAATAGAATATAGACCAATAGTAGAACTCAGAGTGAATCTATTGATCGCGGGCCACTTCGAGGGGGTAACCTCCTTTGAGCAAGCTCAATGCAATAAATTTGTCGGTGCCCATCAAAGGCCTCAACCTACTCTTATATACTAAGTACAATCTAGAAAAGTAATACTACCTATGCATGTGGGATAATAAAATATACTCACGGGATGACTTACAAAACATATGCATCCAACAACACTACACTAACAAAATAAACAGAAGGAACACACAGGTTCCTAACATTCCCTCTCTCTTAGAATAAATCTTTGTCCTCAAAGCTTAAGGTGTGGAAATTGTTGCTGAATCTGAAGAAGGGGTTCCCATGTAGCATCCTCTGGTTGCATTCCATGCCACTGAATCAAGACCTTAGAGATGGAGTGAGAGCGAAGATGACAAGTGTGTTGGTCAAGGATTGCCTCAGGCTCCAGGATAATGGATCCTTCCTTATCCATTTTAGGGAGAGAAGTTTGTGCTCTAACATTGGTACCAAGAACTTGCTTGAGACAAGAAACGTGAAATACTGGATGAATGCAGGAAGAAGGAGGAAGTTCCATTTTATAAGCAACTGAACCAATCTTCTACAGAACCTTATAAGGCCCATAAAATTTTGGGGCCAACTTATGACGCCCTTTAAGCTTTAGGGAGGATTGCTTGTATGGTTGTAGATGAAGAAAAACCATATCCCCAACTTGAAATGAGCACTCAGAATGGTGTTGATCTGCCTGCTATTTCATTTGATTACGAGCCATGTGAAGATTATCCTGTAAGGTGCAAAGAATCTAATCCCTGGTGCGGAGAACTATGTCAAATGCCTAGACTGGTGAGTTGCTAGGAGTGTAGGGAAGGAGCACTGGAGGTTCCTGATGATAGACTGCTTCATATGTAGTCATTTTAGAGGCAGTGTGGTAAGAGATATTATACCACCATTCAGCTAAAGGAAGCCACTTGGCCCATTGATGTTGCTGTTCGGAAGTGAAGCAGCAAAGATAAGTTTCCAAGCATTTGTTGACAATTTCGGTCTGACCATCGGTATGTGGGTGATAGCCCAAAATCATCTTCCGTTTGGTGCCAATTTGCTAAAATAGTTCAGTCCAAAAATGACTGGTAAAAGTTGCATCACGATCTGAGACAATGGAAGAAGGGAGGCCATGAAGACGGAAGATCTGGTCCATGAAGATTTGTGCAACTAAGGAGGCAATATAGGGGTGGCTGAGGGCACAAAAATAACTATATTTAGAGAGACGATCAACCAAAACCAAGATCACCATCTTGCCGCCTGAATTAGGAAGCCCTTCAATGAAATCCATAGAAATATCATTCCAAATCCATGTAGGGATGGGAAATGGTTCTAGCAAGCCAGGAAGGAGGGTCGTTTCACCCTTGTGGCATTGGTAGGTATCATATTCAACCACCATTTTTTGAATCATCTGTTTCATTCCTTTTCAAAAGATGTTTCGCCTTGCCCGCTCATAAGTTTTGAGGAATCCCAAGTGCCCTGCTGAAGGAGAAGCATGGAGTTCATAAAAGATAGCCTATTGCAGATCTGGGTTCTGAGGAAGCACTAGACGGCCCTTGTATTGGAGAGAAGCACCATCCCAAGAGTAATGTGATATAGCAAAAGGATTATTGGCCAACTGGTGAATGATTTGAGATAAAGAAGAGTCACTGACATAGCCATGATGAATAGATGCTAACCAATTGGGAATTGCAATAGAAATAGCTGAAAGAGAAGCTTGATCATCAAATGTGCGAGAAAGAGCATCTGCCACAATATTGTCCTTACCCTTCTTGTAGGTGATCTCATAATCATACCCCATGAGTTTGCTGACCCATTTTTGTTGTGTAGGGGAGGATACCTGTTGTTCTAGGAAGTATTTTAAACTTTGGTGATCGGTCCTAATGCAAAAATGACTCCCTAGGAGGTATGGCCACCACTTCTGTACAACATGTAAAATAGCCATCATTTCTTTTTCATAAGTAGAGAGGGCTAGATTCTTACCAGAAAGGGCTTTCCTAGTGAATGCAATAGGATGGTCATCTTGAAGGAGAACAACACCCAGTCCATTTCCGCAAGCATCACTCTCAATAGTGAAGGGCTTGGAAAAATCTAGCATAGCTAGAACAAGTGTACTGCACATAGCTTGTTTTAGTTGTTCAAATGCATTCTCAGAAACATGGGTCCAGGTAAAGGCATCCTTTTTTAACATAGCTATCAATGGTGCTGCAATCTTCCCATAATTCTTGACAAACTTGTGGTAGTAGGCAGTCAGCCCCAAAAAACCTCGAAGGCTCTTGAGAGTTTTAGGATGCGGCCAATTTTTTATGGCATCTATTTTTGTAGGATCCACTCAAACCGCTTGGTGTGCAACAATATGCCTGAGATACTCCACTTCCTCCTGGCCAAATACACATTTAGATATTTTTGCACAGAGTTGATGATTAGAGAGAAGTTGCATTACAAGTTCCAGATGATGGAGATGCTCAGCCGAGGTTTTTCTATATATGAGGATATCATCAAAGAAGACCAGAATGAATTTATGGAGGTATGGCCAAAATATTTTATTCATCACTGCCTAAAATGTTGAAGGAGCATTAGTGAGGCCAAAGGGCATGACTAAAAATTCATAGTGATCATCATGTGTGTGGAAGGCTGTTTTAGGTATATCCTCCTCATTAACCCAAATTTGATGATACCCAAAATGAAGATCCAACTTGGAGAAAAAATGAGCCCCATGAAGCTCATCAAGAAGTTCATCAACAACCAGAATGGGAAACTTATCCTTTATAGTGAGATGATTAAGTGCTCAAAAATCAATGCAGAGTCACCATGAACCATCTTTTTTGTGGACAAGTAGAACTATAGAATAAATGGAATGGTACTAGGGTGAATAATACCTTGCTTCAGTAAGTCACGAGCGAGTATCTCGATTTTGGTCTTTTGATGAAATGGGTAGCGATAGGGCCTGATGTTGGGAAGAAAACTGCCAGGAAGGAGTTGAATATAGTGGTCCTCTGGGAAAGAAGGGGGTAATCCCATAGGTTTAGCAAATACACCTGAATACTTATCCAAAATTTGTTGGAGATCTGCAGGAGTACTAGAGACCGCTGATGGTTGCATCTGAATGGAATGGAGGTGAGCGATGACACCATGTGAATTCTTCTTAAGAATTTTTTCCATATGATGTGAACTGATGATGTTGAGAGACCCCAGCTATAATCCTTTCAAAGTGTGTTGTTGCCCATTGGCTGAAAACTGCATCCAAAGTTTGGCAAAATCCCATAAAATGGGGCCAAGAGTGCGTAACCATTGGGCGCCCAAAACCACATCACAAGAACCTAAGGGCAAGGAAAACATGTCAAAGCATAGGTTATAATCTCCAATAGAGAGAAACACATTGGGAAATTTCCCTTTGCAAGGTAAAGTGCCCCCATTGGCAATCATGACTTCAAAGCTAGAGAAGGGATGGAAAAAGCAATCAGCCTGTTTGGCTATTCGGGGGTCAATGAAGTTATGAGTGCTACCATAATCAATGAGTATAGTAAGAGGGATCTTCTTGAAGAAACCCTGGACCTACATGGTTTGTGGAGTATTGACTCCTACCAAAGCATGGACAGATATCTTTGGTTGAGCTTCTGGCGAAGGAGGTTCAGGCTATTGAGGCTCAACCTCATCATCCACTATTTCATGAGCATCTACATATTCTTCCAGTTCAGGTGGAGAATCCACATCCAAGAGATAGAGATTTTCCTAAACACATCTATGGCCTAGGGACCATTTCTCATCACAATTATAATAAAGCCCTTTTTCTCGCCTGGCCCGCATCTCTGTTTCAGACAGGTGCTTGATAGGAGTAGTTCTGGGAGCTGGCGTGACTGGAAGGTTGTGGGAACCCTTATTTCTGAATGGAACAAAATTAGATCTGGAACATTGTAGAGAACTAATCTTGTCCTCTGCTAACTTAGCCAACCCAAGGGCTTCCATCATTGTAGTAGGTCATAAAATTTTTACTTCAGATCGAAGTGCATCCTTCCAACCACTGATAAAACAACTGCGGAAGAATTCATCAGAAAATCCCTCTGTGTGATTAGCTAATTTTTCAAACTCTATCTGGTATTCTCTTATAGTTCCTGTTTGACACAGTTTAGTGAGTGCTCCTATGAAGTCATCAAAAGCACTAGGGCCAAAGCACTCCAAAAGGAGTGTGCACAATTCTGTCCATGTTGGGTCTACATTAGCCTTGATGTACCAACAAAACCATTAAAGAGCTTCATGTTCCAAATGAAAAGATGCAAGCGGGACTTTGTTGTTATCCAAAATATTATGCAATTTGAAATATTGTTCTACCCTGTAAATCCATCTAGTTGGATTAGTACCATCAAAGTGAGGAAAATCAAGCTTCGGTCCACGAAAATTGCCAGAAGAGAACCCAACATCTCCAGAATGGTTTCGGTTCATGGCTGATTTGCTGAAGGGTGAGGCCGAGAAATTTATCATCCAGATCTTGAAGTTTGGTTTTGAGGGATGCAAGTTCTTCCTTCATGATTTTTTCTCTTGTACGTGTAACAACCATAAAGTTTTTTTTATTTTACTTTATTTTATTTTATTCTTTTTGGGAATTGGTAGAAAACAAGAAACATAAACTTTTTCAGTTGGGGCAAACTTGGATTTGGGCAAAACTCATATGGGAAATGGGTGTTTGACGAGTGGTTGGACACTTTCTGATGAAAAGGGAAAAATAAAAATGAGCATTTTAGGGTTGGGGAGGTGAAATGAGACAAGCAGTCTAAGAGGGACAAGGGAGAAGAATTAGGAATTGAACCTTGTGGCCCAGTTTGGTGGAGATTGGATGAGAAGCAAAAAAGATAGGGGAAACCCTAAAATTAGATAAATGAGGGATATAGGGCTTCAATATGTAGAATTTGGGGTAGGGTCATCAAGGAAGGAAGTATGTGGAATGGTACTTCAAGGGTTCAAAGGAACTGTGAGAGGAAACGGGAAGAAAACAAGGAAGCTTGGCTAAAAAATGGACTAAGGGAAAATCACTCAAATACGGAATAACTGAAAAGAAGTATTACAATAACAAGAAATATTGGAATTGAAAGGAACATGAAGGCCACGACAGAAAAAAAATTTGACGTAATTTCCACCCAGCGAGCCCAAGAAAGTGCTCTGATACCAGATGTGATGAACCTCCTACAACAGTATGGTGAGAATGCACGAAATAATAGAATATAGAGCAATAGCAGAACTCAGAGTGAATCTATTGATCACAGGCCACTTCAAGGGGGTAACCTCCTTTGAGAAAGCTCAATACAATAAATTCATAGGTTCCCATCAAAGGCCTCAACCTACTCTTATATACTAGTGATTGAGAGATTCCCACAAAAGCAGGTATGGTGCCAGTTCGGTCATCCTCAGGATATATCATACGAGTATACTGCATATGCCCAATTCACGGATGAGGTGAGGAGGGGATGGTTGATGAATCTAGATCAAGGGTGGACTATGATTGATATATGAGCACTAGCCCTAGTACAGTGGGACTATTTGAGAGATGTAGTAGATGGCAGCGTGACCGCGGAGTACCGAGAGCACTTTGTGACACATCTATTACCTAGGTTCATGGATCCGGTCGGGATGGCAAGCTGAGGATAGGTAGTACCACCACAGGTGGTATTGCCATAGGTAGTACAAAAATAGGTTCCGATGCCCCCACCACAGTAGAGATCACAGCCAAGGATACAACAGGGTCCCCGTCCCCAGATAGTATAGGTGGACATCCCCGCTCGACATATGGGGATGGACGTTGGGGCTAGTGGTAGTGGCAGTACAAGATAGTCTTGATGATAGACTATTGAGCAGACATCTGAGGAGCAGCAGGTACCCCCACAGGAGGAGGTGCAGTAGGAGGATATTATGCAGGAGGATCAGCCTGTGCAAGACCAAGTACATGATCCACAGCAACGATCTTGGGAGAGAGTTCGACAACTCTCGAGATAGGTTGGGGACTTACAGATATAGGTGGTCATGCAGGATGCACGAATTTTAGATAGAGATCGGGAGGTGTAGGATCTTCAGGAGTAGCTATGGGAAGAACAGGAGGAGATCTGACATCAGACTGCCTGAGTGGCATACTATTATGCATCATATATAGGGGTGGTGCCTGATGAGGCATCAATGGTGGCTAGATGCTTGATATATGCCAGAGGGTTGGAGGGTGCATAGGCACCACCTCCACCAAATAGGCCTCCACCTCCACCTCCTCTAGGTGATAAGGGAGAAGGCCAGAGTTAGTTTTGATAGATTTGAGAGATGAGATCATAGGATGTATCTGATGCATTGGAATCCATGTATTGTATCACCATGTTGAGATAGATCGTGCTCGAGTAGCAACATTTTATATTTGTATCGACACATTGGATATATATATATATATATATATATATATATATATATAT
>MU227986.1:1798794-1811014 GCA_018584345.1 Thuja plicata | reverse complement strand
CACAATAAGCAGATTCATTCCACCAAGAGGGTCTTGGTTGTGGATCATAAGGTCATGAATTATCTAGTGGAGTGAGTAAATGGTTGTCCAAGAGATTCTTGTAAACCACCTCAAGAGGTTCTCCTAATGGAGTGAACTCAGGCTTGGGTCTAGGAGCTCAAGGCTTAGATCTGGAAAATTGTGAAGTACTCAATTTGGAATCTGTCGCAGCCTGTTCAGTGGCTTTGGCTACTTGCATTGTGATAGTGAGATTAAAGGCATCCTTGGAAGGCTTGGGAGTCACTTTGTCTACAACTCCATCATTTACAGCATTTTGGTTCTTATTGGGAAATTTGAGTTTATCTTTGCTTGAGGAGGAAGACCCTTGTTTATTTTCCTTGTGTAAGGTCAATTCTCCTTTCTTGATCATGAATGTCTCAATTCTCACAGCTTTCTTAATCATGTCATCAAAGGTTAGAGGACCTTGCAACTGTACTTGATACCCAAAGTTGGGGAGAAGGTTGTCGAGAAATATGTCCAACTTTTCAGATTCAGGTATCTTGCGAGAATATCATGTATAAAGTTGTCTCCATCTTTGAAGAAATGTCAAGAAGGATTCCCCATGATTTTGTTTCAAGTTTCAAAGATCTTGGATATGAACCGGATGTTGGATGTTGTGAGAATAGTGTTGTAGAAATAAATTGGCAATTTCGTCAAAAGTTTTGGTGCTAGTTGGTAGTCTAGAGAACCATTCCATAGCCGACCCTCCAAAACTTCATGGGAAAAGATGCATGAGATAGGTTGTGTCATGTATGAACTCCATAGAGAGAGTGCCAAATTATCTCAAATGGTCTTGAGGGTTAGATGTACCCAAGTATTTATCGTATTTAGGAAGTTCAACTCCTTTGAGGAAAGGAGGTATGCAAAGATCTTTGTCAAATGGGAAAGGATAGATGCTTTCCAATGGGAATTATGTAACAGGTTTGTCTTTCTCTTTCAAGAGTTGAGAGAGTTTCTCTTGCATAGTTTGCCTTTCTTTTTGCAAGCGGGAGTTTTCAGTTTCTTCCTCTTTCTCAACGAGTGTTTCTACATCATAGTTGGAGGGTAAATTAGCCCCTTGATTGGCTAGTTCGAGAAGGTATTTCTATTTTTACTTAGCTAGGAGAATGTCCATCATCCTATAGAAATCTTTATTGGCACGAGCATTTGCAATCTCTTCCTAGGTTATTTCTATTTCCACATTGTTAAGGGGGTCTTGAGAATGGGACTTACCCCAAACTTTAAGGAGGTCAGCTTTGGTAGCCTCACCTGATTGGTCATGATCCGCCATCTTGCTAGAATGCAAGGGTTCAATGTATAAAGACTCAGTATGAAAAGATTGAGTGTTTTCAGAATTTGGATCTTCTTGGAACAAAGGATTTTGAACCTGAATAAAATCCACTGTAAATGACCGTTTGATGAAAGGTTGACGTACCGAGGAAGGAGATCGAGATGATTCCTCACTAGATGTAGCCAGAAATGGTGTGGAAAGCACAGATTTGTCTTGATTGATTGAAGGAAATGTTTTGCCAGTTTGAGTTGTGACAGTCATAGATAAAGATTGAACAAGGGATGTGAACTAGGACCAAACTTAAAATTGTCTCAAAGTAAATGCATAGAAAGTACCAAAGGGTGAAGTATCCTTGGTGCAAATCATCAGAAATGAGGCTAGAACAACCAAGAGATGAATATTACAACACAAGGCATGATGACACAGATGAAAGAGACTAGAAGATATGAGACAAGACCAGTTTAAGCAAGAATCATGTAATTCTCAACCCAAGAAACCAATTTTCAAACTGTGTGAAGATAGAGGGCAGAAAAATAGACCCAGATCAGAGACCAATTTTGATAGAAGTACGCTTGACAGACGGGAATTAGCTCGTTGTTTTGGAAAAAAGGCTTTAGAATCACACGAAGATTCTCACTGACGCGCGCAAAACTTTGCAATCCTGTGTGAAGAATGACACCAGACTAGTGAAAAAAGTCAATATAATGACAACACTGTTGAAAAATGTCACGTGATAGTTTCCAGCATATCGCATGAAGATTCTCAGGTAACGATGCAAAGATTGGCAGAATCTCGCACGAACTATGCAAATTTTGACAAATGAACGTCTACAGAATTAGGCAGTTGAGACCAGATTGTGTTTTCCAAGATAAAATCATGCTATTTTCTAACAAATAGTTTGAGTTACAGATTATTTTGGACATGTTCAAGATTGACAGTTTGTGTGTTTTAACGATAGTTTTGATTGTTCAAATGATACACCCACGCAAAACACATTAAACAAAATGTTTGTAGTACCAGAATAGAAACATCACAATCCTAGGATAGCCAGGGCAGTATCTGTTGAATCCTCACTTGAACTGAAGTTCAGCTACACCTACTCTTAGTAGACAACTTAGAAGCTTGGAGGCACGGGCTCCTCCTTATATGTGCACTCACTTCTTAGGCACACCAAGCTTCGAACCCCAAAGGAATTGCTTCCTAAAGGGCTATTGTCTCTACTAAGAGCTCTAAGAGTGTGGGGCATCTTAGTCAGTCTCTGACCTTCCACGCCAACAGATAGAGGGTTTTTGGAAACTAGAACAACATTTTGTAGTAAGGACATCCGTTCAGGTGGTTGTGATCAAGTCATTTTTCCAATTAAGGGGGCTCTCCCAATCCTTTCAAAGTAAGGCTTTCACCTTAACGATGTTAGGAATTTAATGCATCACTGGGGTACTGGAGAAGATTTTGGTTGCCACAATGAATTCACACCTGTCTATTGTGACATTAATCACAATAGCATTTTTTGTATACCGATTCGGAAGAGCTTGGCTTTAGCCTGTTACTGGTTGGCCATCCACTCTTAGTGGCTCTGCTAAAGCTCTCGAGAGGCAGCCACTCTAGAAGAATCACATGAATTTCTCTTACACCCAAGATCCATAAAGGCAAGGGGAGAGGATACATTCAGGTAGTTCTTGAGATTAAAATCTAAAAAATAATTCAATCACGCAAGACATTGATTCATTTTAAGCACCAACCGAAGTGTGTTTTAACTACTAAAAATAGACATGAGAATTTGTGAAAACATGCAAGGTCTTCGACAAACGTCCTGCAATAAACTCATTAGTAGTTTGTAATGATTTTCTTCATTTCAGCGTCCTGCAAAAAACATGTTAGAAGTTTTATGGTTGCTATTATTTATCTCAGCGTCCTGCAAACCACTGTTAAGCTGTTTCAAAAGATAAAATCAGAGAAACACATATGTTAGAAAATAACATATGGTTAGAAAATTGAGACAAAAAAATATCAAATGAAAGCTCTGGTGTGTAATTTCACGCAATAATTCAGCCTAGATCGTGCGAAGAAGTGCAGAGGGTCCCGCAAAGAACTAGAAAGTTCGTGTGAGACGCTCATAAAGTTTGTGTGACATTAAAACAGAGCAGTACAGAAGTACGGATAGAATGTAGAAAAATGAAAAAAAGTGAAATTAAATGAGGCCAGAATAGATTGTACTGGCCCCACAGTGGGCACCAAAAATGTATGTGGTAAATTTGGCCTTGTTAATTCACCATACACTTCAACATAGTCATTCTTCATCAGATACACACAAGACTGAATATGAGATTATTCATCCTTCCTGTCTACATGATTTGACCTGTTGCCTTCTATCTAGATGGGGTTTTTGAAATAGCTCTCAAAATGAGAGTCTCACAACCATAGACCAATCTAAGAATGAAGGATTTTTCTCCATGAATGCAATGCAATGCAAGGTTATTCTAAGAATTGAAAGATGCAAGCTTAATCTAAGGCATGATTTCAATGCGTTATTCTAAAAATTGAAATTATTCTATTGCAAATGAAAACTTTTAACTATAAATGAGATGATAAAAATGTAGGAACAATTTAGTATTCGAACAATGCGTATTTTCTCCAGGGATTTTGAATGAGGAATGAGAGTTCTTTTATAGACTCAGAGGTGATCAGAATAGAAAGTTTCATCTTTGAAATAAAATAGATAGAAAAGCCAGTTTAAATTAGAAAGCTTTATTTAAAAGAAAACAATAAATTTTTTTTCCCTTGCTTTGACTTTTTCCTTTCTTTGATTTTAACTATTTTATTTGTTTTATCTATTTTCGTTCTCTTAAGAGCATAATTAAAAAGAAGTTTCCAATTCTGTACTGAAGAGAAGATTTTGTTGACAATATTTAATTAATTAAATAAATATGACCTCATAATTGCTTTTTCTCAATTATTTGAATATTTAATTTCAATTATTGAAAATGAGGATATTTATTTAATAATTAAATATTATTTAATTCCTTTTTATGTGTTTTAGCTAAAAGAGGTGAATTTAATTTAATTAAAGTGATAGGACTTTATAATTAAATTAATTCAATCATGAGGTTTGCTTAGCTGATAGATATTTAGGAATTAAACATAATGTATGATTAATGCAGATTTAGGATTTTCTGCATTTGACACTTAGGTCAAGTAGAGTCAGTCAAAACTCAGAATTGCCTAGCACAATAGGACTTTGATGATTCAGAAGAATGACAAATGCAACAAAATTGGTTAGGGTTGCAAGATGCCAATTTTGGGGTGTTACACTAGTCACACATTCCCGACATAAAGTGGTTGTGAGTTCCATCATTCCTTGCATCTCAGTAATAACTACTTTGGCGTAACGTGTCACACAGAGGCACATTCACTTTGGTGTCACTAGGCTCAATACATGTGTATTGGGCTGCTCTCTTATGGGCGATGATGATGTATACTACATACCCTATCGGGATGTGTGAAAATTTGTGCCGACCTTTGGGGAGTCCATTGGTAAGTGTACCATGGCACTAGGTAATAATTGTGTGAATTATGACTCTTAATTACTTTCGTGCCACTTGGTGAGTTGGCCAAACTTTTATACGTATAACATAAATATAATATGTTTGTATCATTTCTACCTTGGAGACACTCTATAAGATGTTTTTATCCATTCTCATTCATATGTTGGATAATGATAATAGTGTGATTTTATTATTTCTTGTTGATATTATTCATTGTCATTCATATTATTATTCATTGCCAGTCATAATAGAGAAACACATGATTCATATAGTTTTGACTCTGGTAATTCATTCATAAAAAATGTGTTATTCTATAGTAACTAGTATAATGTGGTATATGGATCATGGAATATTGTCCATTATGCACAATCACAACTATACCCCATGATACTAGTTTGATAAAGACTTGCTAGAGTCAAATCTATATGAATCATCATTTTCTCTATTAGATGCCTGCAATAATAATAATATTAATGACAATCAGTAAAATATCAACGAAAAAAAGTAGGTGTTGGAGTAATTTACACAAATTGTACTAGCTGGAGTAGCAATATACAAATACTATATCTACTCCATTTATGATTAGATGCCCTTCCCAAATCACCATTGACCAATATAACTTTGATTGATTTCCTAATACAATAGTGCTAACAAATTCAATAGGTATAGAGAATAACCAACTAGTAATGAAGATACAAACAAAAGAATCATATTACAAATAATAACCATATTACATGCAACTGAATCTCTCTCTCTCTCTCTCTCTCTCTCTCTCTCTCTCTCTCTCTCTCTCTCTCTCTCTCTGNACTGTCTCTCTCTCTCTCTCTCTCTCTCTCTCTCTCTCTCTCTCTCTCTCTCTCTCTCTCTCTCTGAGTGGTTATTTTGTATCTAAAATCTTTCTCTCTATCCACATTCCAGGTCATTGATGGATCTTACCAAAAATATAATTGTTCAAGGATGCATAATTAGGAAGACCAATGTCACTTATCTTCTCGTAGTTTTTCTTTCTTTCCTTGTGGTAGCCAAAGTAGTGTCTGCACAAGAAGGTAGACAAAAAATGCGTAAGAAAAGAAAAAATGAAATTGGTTTTTATAAATGCATTATTCATACCAATGAGGTGAATTGTCATGACCAAATTCGCATGAGTACAAGAACCTTCTTTTGGCTAGCCAATATTGTAAGGAAACAAAGAAGCATTAGAGATACGATAAACATAACATTATAAGAACAGCTAGTGACGTTCATCCACACCCTTGGCCACAATCTAAGGAATCGTAAGATTGCCCATAAATTTAGCCACTCAGGAGAGATAGTGAGCCAATATTTTCACAAGGATGGTTTGGATTGGTACTTCAAGGTACATCTCGTAGTTGTACAAATTTCTTTATTTAGTGTTAATCCTATTACTGTGTGTTCAGTTGATTGTAGTTTTTCTTTGTATAGGATTGTGTTGGATCAAATACCAACCACTGTCGATGTTGACATTTAGAGTAAATATCATGATAGAAAAAGGAAACTTGTATAAGAGGGCTTTTTAAGCCTTATTTTGGAATCTTAGGTTCATGTAATTTTGGATGAGTTGGTTGGTCATTTTGGTAGAGATTAGAAGTTAAAAAATTGAAGGTTGTATTTCCCTCTGAAATGATAGTAGATACTTCAATTTTGACATCTATGAATGTCATGTCTCGTTGTTTCTATATCCTATGATAAATTATAATATACTTTTAATCAATGCAATCAAGAATTATTGAGGTCATTGTTACACATTTCTCTAATGAATATTTGGATTGATAGCTTTTATTCAAGGAATTATATTATTTTTTGTCAATTAAATATCAAGGGTACTGTGAGTAAATTAAGGATTTGCATATAGAATAACTTTTTTGGCCCCAACAGTAGGTTACATTATTGTAATGAAGTAATGCTTAATTTATCATTAGACTAGAGTTTAGGTTATTATCATGAGGAATTGCATAATTAATGTCTCTGTAAAGGATAAGGCATTGGTCTAACTTCAATCAATTCTAGGTAATAACCAAAATTTTGAAAACCCCAAAATTTTCAATTGTTATTTGTTTTGTTCTTTTCATTTTACACCAAATCTAAATATATCTATTAAGATTTTAAAGAAATTGAGCATTATTTAATAATTCTCATCTTCTAAGTGTGAAATTGTTATTTTCTTTCACGTCATTTATGAATAGAATATCTTAAAATGTTCTCATGTGATGGGAAACCCATCTTGGTTCTATAGAGCCTAAAGTCCAAAGAGAATTTGAATTAGATCATCTATTAGTTGGTCATTGGATTGACCTTCTCGACTATAAGAAGTAGGTTACCAATAGTATTTTTCGAGAATCACTTGGGAAAAAACCAACAGAGAATAAAAAGAATCAGTCAAATGAGACTTTCTCTCACTTGCCTACCAACAAATTCTATGTCACTCTATCAACCAATGTTAATCTTTGAAGAATTAAATTCAAGATGGAATAAATAATCGTTTCATATGAATGTGTTTTAGAAACACGATGATAACAACTCTTGATCATGGGAGAAGTTTATTTAATGACCATTCTCTCATGATTTATATAATAATATCAACCTAAATTGTTGTAAAAAGCTTTCTCTAATTGAGATTCCTGATTATATAAACATTGAAACTATTTGTCCCATCACAAAGACTGACTTTAACATCTTTGAATTTTTTTCCCGAAAAAATAGGTAATACATTTAAATCTTCTCCACATGAATCACCCTACACTCCTGTTTCGAAGGGGGACCCAACTTTTATCATGGATTTTAAAAGGACTTCAACTCGTACTACACAAAGCATCCCAATTTGTGGAAAATGAAAGGAAAAATTGAAATCCAATTGTTTACTTTATGTCAGGCTCCGAGTAATTCTGTCTGTACTGTTCATTGTTACGCCCCAAATAATTAGCATTGTTACGCCCCAAATTATTAGCTATGCGTGACAAAATTGTTACGCGCTGATATATTGTTCCTTTTGTGGAAAGCTGAATATGGTCAAATTTTGTGTTATGGCCGAATAATTCGGGGAGGAATTGAATTATGTTTGTCGTTTACTAATTTTCTTTCACTTTGTCGGGCATTCCTTTACCGCTTTTTCCTTTTTTTATTGCTTTACACATACAATTAAAGGCAGAGTCGGCATCCAGCCCTTCATATAAACAGTTGATCAGATTACACACCTCTTGAGGTAGATGCCGAGAGGTTTCTTGCTCCTATCATTTCACAACTACCTTCTCAAGTTGGTCATCTTTGGTCCACACGTAATAAACGCTGGGTTTCACTCCCATCCAATATGTTTCAATTACTTCATCCAAGCGTTTCATTATTTTCTTGGAGTTACATAAGAGAAATCAGTTATTAGTGTGTGATGTTTATAATCAGGGTATCATCGTGCCAGCCTTATAAATTGACAGTCAGTAATTCATTTTAATCCTCAATGCGATGGATAAATTTATTCTTTATATCTGTGCGCTAAGGAGAACAGTATTTATATTTTGTTTGGTATGGTTATTTTTTTGTATTTCTTTGTCTTCATTGAGTGTCTTGGAAGGCCCATGGCTCTTTAAAAAGATTGAATGACAAAGCAATATGTAACTATTTTTTAAACAACAAAAATTAAAAAGATTGAATGACAAAGCAATATGCAACTATTTTTTAAACAACAACAATTTCAGGTACGAATTTCCTCTTGATTCTAGATATGATAAAACATTTATGAAGTGGTATGTTAACCATTCACACTTTGTTATTGCAGGTAATAGAGTTAGAGAGTCTGTGTGGATAGCAAGGAATGCAAAAGAATGAAGTCGTCATTCGCTTGCTGAGACTAAAAGCTATACATATAACATTAGAACATATATTCGCCACTTTCAGTTAGAAGTTTTTGTAACATCTATTGATTAGGATGAAAGTAATAGGCATCTCGTTTTTAAGTAAATTTTAGAACCACATTATATTCTTTCTAATTTTATTTCTAATTTAAAATAATGGGTAGAGCTAAAATCTAATAATCTTTCTTCATTATTTTACTTTTATTTTATTTTGAAAAATATTTTGATTAAAAAATTGTTATAACTATTTTATTATTAAAAATATAAATTTATTCTTCATTATATCAAAAAGGTTAAACAAGTGCCTAACAATCATATAATAAAATATCAAGAAACTAACCAATTCTAGAATAGTAAGAAGGTAAATCTGTTTAAAATACTATGTGGTGCAGAGGAGCAAATGGTAGCAGATATGTGAATCTTCACAACAATTAGGGGCTTAAATGTGGATTGTTAAAGAGTGATAAGACGTAGTATGCCAATGAAAGAGAGAAGAGGAGTTTGAATTTCAACAGATGGGGAAAGCCTTCTTTGGAAATACCCACCTTCACCACAGGAGCAAATCCAATACCCCTATATGGAAGAAATGCCAATAGAAATTAGGATCAAAAGAATTACTAGCAAGGAAAAGAACATGAGTTTTGTACTTCTAAATAGAGCTTGGGAATGGGTGCTCTTGGTACAAGGAAGTTTGGGGAAAAAAAAAACACAAACAAGGAACCAAACAATTCAAAAAGGCCAAACAAAGTAATGTTAATTCCTCAAAATATCATAGCATCAGTATATACATGGGTACCTAACATGGCCTAGTAGTCGGGACCCATCTTGCATTGTCATCTAGCATTGTGAGTTTAAGTGCCTTTCCCTAAGTTACTCTTAAGGACAGGTGTTGGTGTAATTATTTAATTATAATTAAACACTTTACTTAAGCTTACTTAGGATAATGCATTACACAGTAATTTGCATTGTAGACACCTAGGAGTTTGCATCTTATTTTAGCACATGGTGTAGGATAAATTCAAATTTAGGTGGTGATAGTTGTTATCTTAGTTCCACTTTATGTGTGAGATCCGCCTTTAGTGCTCTTATCACATTATCACCCTTTCATTGTTGCACATAATTGCACATACTTCATTGTACAATGGAGGATGATCCACCTTTGGCATACATGTGATGCAACCTAGTGTGGTTGATAGCTTATCCACTGGATATCTTCTAGTTATCATACATTGCTACCTTTGGCATACATGTGATGCAACCTAGTGTGGTTGATAGCTTATCCACTGGATATCTTCTAGTTATCATACATTGCTTATATATTCAAGCATATCTACATTGTAAATCAATGGGCTTTATTGTATTGTTGATCATTATTAAATCTAGTCAATTAAGGATCATATTATTTACCTATTTCTCTTATGTTATTCATTGAGCTTCTAGGTCTTGGTATTTTCATTCATTGTCTTAGGAAAATTCTTACACTCTGTATTATGACGTTATTGATGTGCTGGGTCGTCATAGATTTATCATTTATTTCTTTTATGGTTATTTCTCTCAAGTTTTCCATTTTATAGCTACACAAAGGATTGACCCCTTTCAATTTATCATTAATAAAATAATTCATTCATAACATATATTTATTTCACTAGTGTTGGTAAAATAATATATAAATATAAAATTATTAAATGTGTGTGCGTGGGCGCGCGCTCATGTAGATGTGTGTGTGTGTGTGTGTATTATATATATATAATTTAATATTCTTATATTTAATTAGTATCATATAGCTTTATTTATTTTTAAATATATAACAATTGTGGTTTGGTTTGAATGTCATCATCATAACATAAGACATTACATTTTATTGACATTATAGAATACCTATTAGCATAGCTAGTCGAAGAGAACTTCTTGATAAAAATGAGTGTAACGTGTATGTTAATCCATTCTGCACCACTCTTTAAAATTATTTAAGTGGTTTATTGTTTTAAATATTCTTTTCATTATACATATTTTTAGTTTTTAAGTAGCTTTTAAATAAATTAAAATGTATTTTATGGTAATATTAAAATTGCATGGTAATGTTAGATGTATGCTAACAAATAACCTAAGCCCATAGAAGGAAGCAAAGGGCACTCCCCTGGAGTTCGCCTAGCCCTGGTGTTCCCCTTTTTTTTGGCATTTTGACCTTTGGCTTTTGGCTGCCAGAGAGTATTGCTGGTTTCTGGTTTTTTTCTCTGGTTCTTTGTTTTATTCTGGGTTAGCGGGCTGGGTCCTAGTTCTGTCTCTGTTTAATCCATTTTTTGTTGTTTATCTTTTTGCTTTGAATGGGAGGGGTTTTGGGTCCCCATAAAACCTATTTTTACCAGCAATCAAAAACTTAAGCGCAAAGAAATCCCATCTTTACACATTCTTAGAGATTAATGTTATTATTTGTTCAAGCATTTATTTATCCCAATTCATTTCCATAGTTACAAAATTGACTGAAGTTAGATTTGTGGGACAAATTAACCCATCAACTTGAAAATCTAATCTTTTAATTGACCCCTTGTTCCTCCTTTCCAACTTGTCATTATGAGGTGTCTACAAAATAAAAATTTTAAGTTGCATACTAGATATTGTATTATAGAACAAACAAATTGCAAGATTCATAAAGAAGAAAAAAAGCAATGAACAAATTATTACTCACAAGAATGAACATTAATGGATAAAAAGTAAAGAGAAAGAAATCATATCCTTCTAGACTCAAATATCTGATGACATTAAGAGCAAAGTTTGAGGAATAACTCTGAACTTATGTGATTTTGTGCATACCCAATTTTGAGTTTTGGAAATTTTGTTTTCATGTAGTGCTATATTAAAGTTAAGTTTGATAATTTATTAATTTTTTAGGTTCTTATCTCCTAAGAATTTCCCCCTTGTGAGTACTTGTTTAAAAAAAATTAATTAATTATTAATTAATTTTTTTTTTAAAAACACCTTTTTTTAATAGAAAAAATAATTAATTTGTAATTTGTCAAGAACAGAAGTTTTAATAATGAGTTAAAAATAACCTCTCCCCTATAAGTATTCATAATTAAATTATTAAATAGATAATATTTTTTTTTAAATTACATATTAAAAATTAAAAAAATAGTCATAAAATTCTAATAAACCTTCTAAAACAATTTATTTTTATCATAAAAAATATTTGATAAATAAATTGATATGTAGCCTTCGTTACAATAAATAATATGAAATATGAATGTAAATATTCTTTCAAACTAAAACTCCCACAATTTTACATTCCGCGTGAAATGTTCATTATCAGTCAACAAGTTAAGTTTTTCTACAAGAAAAGGTAAAAGCTTGATGACTTTGATGTGGTTTGAATAGTTTGTCTTTTAGGGCCCGTTTGGTTGCACCCCATAACCGGGTTATGCAGCCCATAACCTGGTTATGGGGTGCAATTCCTTGTTTGGTGACCTCTAAATTGAATGCGAATATGGATTTGCAAATCCCCATTTGTG
>MU227986.1:1779024-1794236 GCA_018584345.1 Thuja plicata | reverse complement strand
TTGAGGAGATCATGGACTCAGTAGAAGCAAAACATTTGAAAAAGAATCTTGAAGCAGCTCTTGAAGATCTTGATAGATCTGAAAAATAAAATGAAGAACTTACACTGAAAGTTGATGGCTCACAAATTCTTATCAAGAAATTAAGAAAAGATTTGAAAGATTGTTCTACAAATGATTTAGGGAAAATGATCAAAAAGCTCAATGAAGAGAATATGTCTTTGAAAGATAAAATTGAAAATCTAGATGAACAACTAACAGACAGTCAAATTGCTATTGAAGAAAAGATCAAAGAAAGAAAACAACTGGATGATGAAGTCTTGAAAGAAAAAATTAAAGTCATGGAATTGGAAAACATAAAGAAGAAGTTGGAATCTGAATTAACAGAAGAAAAAGATAAGATTGATAAACTCCACACAAGTTCTGATTCACTTCAATCTTAACTTATTGCACAAAAGAAAAAAGGAGACACTACTGGTCTTGGATACAGTGTAGCACAAATTGAAAACAATTCACGACAAGAAAGAAAGAAAGCACATGAAGCATCTTTAGAAGCAAAGAAAGTTGAAAATGTTGCAGAGATTAAAACAGATCCACCTAAAGGGGAAATCAATCAAGTTAACAGAACTTGTTATGCATGTAACAAACATGGTCATTTGGCAAGAGATTGCAAAAAGGTAATACCTTTCAATGGTTACTGTTTCTCCTGTAATAAGTTTGGTCACAGGGCTATACGTTGCAGAACAAATCAAGAAATTAGTCACAACAGAATCAAAGAAGAATGAATCAAAACAATCAGAGCAATCAACCTCAAAGAAATTTGCAGAACACTACATGTTAGATATGTAACTACAATGGACATATAGCAAAGCAGTGCAACATGATGAACAAAAACATCAAACCTCCTATCATTTGTCACACATGTGGAAAGGCTGGACACATCTCAAGGTTTCATAAATCCAGAACTCAAAAGCAAGAGGATCCTAAGAAATCACTATTTGAAGAAGAAGGAGAAGTCAAGTTTGTTCAAGAAAAATTTGGGTTGAAGTAAGGAAGGACAATGATGTTTACAAAGTAGTTGATGCATCCATAGTGGATGCACCCTCTACTTCTGCTTGAATAGACCTTCTTGGTCTTAGGGGGAGCTATTCTAGCTCAGGACCCCTGCGCGGCTAGTATACTCACCTCTGAGTATGCGCCTATGGATTCATAGTTATAAGCACATGATATTGGAGTATGCATGCACACATTGTCTCTAATGCATCATGATCAAAGTTACTAGTTCTCTGAGTAATTTGCAGACGGTTGCAAACATTAAATGCAGTAGCTTTTATAAAAGAATGTAAATGTTCAATCTTCTTAACACTTGCATTCAAGATCACAGAATTTGAGAGAACTAGAGCACTAAGCATCGAAGCACAAAAACATAACCGATTTGGCAGTTAAGAAAATAGATAAGAAGTTGAAACGAAACCCTAGTAGTCGCGTCATTTCAGATTTTCGTGAAACCCTATTTAAGAAATCATCAAGTAAGTATGGCAGTTGTATTTGACATTACAGAGAGGAAAATATTTGTGTGGAAAAAAAGTCATACTAAGTTTCTGTCAAAGATAACTTAGAAGATAAAATGACTAAGTATGGAAACAGGGCAGACAGAGGTATTTAGCGATCAACACATTAGCGCACGTGTGAGAGATCAAATCAGAGTATGCGCATTCAGATATATGTTCTATGACATGTGTACATACTACGTCTAGACATGCATAGTACAGAATGATAGTATGGAGAAGTTACAGACAGATCAGTACACCAGCAGTCTAGAAGACAGAGCATGAAAGCCGACTAGTGTTTCGATCAGCGTGAGTTATTTTGTTATGTAATGGCTAAGTGCCTTTGATTATATGTTTGTAGTGATGTAATTAGTATTTTTGTAAACACGCTTGAGCTGACTTGTTTGGAAGCGTTGTGTATTATGTTTTAGGGCTGACTAGAGTCTTGTTTTGGGTCGCGCCTATTCGGATATGGACATATAAGTATGTAATGTAGAGTTATGTTACAAGTGTCAAAATATTAGGTAAGAGGAAGATATAGAAGAGTAGTATGATGAATTAAGTATATGATAAAGCTCTTTAAGAGAGTAAGAGAATTCGCACATACACGGAACTAATCAGACAACAGTGTCGTCACAACAGTTCACTTTTGATATAGTGTATATCAACTATCAGAAGAATGTAGCCTTCATCTTATTGGGCAGTGAGCCTAGGTAGTGAGCCATATAACTTTAACAGAGTTTTGTAAAAGACTCCTAACAGGGTCAAACCTTTAACCAGGTCATTGTACTTGCATTGTAAAGACTGCTCCTAACAGGGCAAAGGAACTTTAATAGGTTCATTATACTAGTGCAATATTTGTGGGTACTAATTCCCACCGGGGTTTTCCTCTGATCAAAGTTTCCCCATAATCATATCATGTGTTATGAGTTCTTATGTTAAGCTTCATTAAATGAATGTTTGATTTATGTTTAAGTTGTAGAAAAGTAATATATAGACAAACACTAATTCATCCCCCCCTCTCAGTGTTTCTAACAAATAGAAATTTATGAATGAATTCTTTGACCAAAAGTATGATAAGATAAGATAAGATAAATTTATTAATGTCCAACAAGAGACCAACAAGGGTCTAAGGGACTGGAGATGTATAGAAAAAGGAATAGCGAACCAACAGACCAACAAACAGTGGTCAGGAAAGCAACTAAGAGTGAAAAAAGAAAGAAGAGAACAAGAAACAACAAGCAAGAATAGACACAAGATAAGGACTAACGATCATTTTTAGGTAGAAAGAAATCCAACATTGAAGGATAATGATCCAGATGAGCAGGAGCCCTGAGTCATCGCTGTGAGCTGCTAGAGATGTGTCACTGATGGGTAAAGGTGTTGCGAGGTCTCACAAATCTAGAGTGACTGGTGATGGAGGCAAAGTGAGGCCGCTTCACCCCCCATAAAGGAGACAAGGGTGAGAAGAAGGCAGTAATGAGCTGATCAAAAATATTTCTCTAGGGGAAAAGAAGCTGTAGAGTATGCTCATAGAGCTATACAGTCTCACGAAAATAAGTGTCAGGCATCTCTGATCAGTGTACCTGAAGAAAGTAGTCAAGGAACTGCACCCTTTGAATAAGAAATAGAATCTCCCTCTGATCTCGTAGTAAGTAGGACAACGGAAGATGAAGTGTATCTTAGTCTCAATCTCAGCCAAGGTGCATAACCTGCAAATCAAAACATCTCTGTCAATGTGATGGTTTGTCTGGGCTCGAAGGCAATCAGATCCAACCCTTAAAGATTCGAGCATGACGCGAATGGCGTGGCACCAACGCTGAGATAATTATCTAGGACAAACAATAATCCCATCCTGAATGTCTAGAAAGTGCTCAGCATAAAAAGCCATCCTCGGGCGCAGACCCCCACAAGGGTTGATGCAGGTTGTGGTGATATACTGCCTGTATATCTCAAGTCTGACATGTGATGAAGGGGACTCCCCTTAATACCACAAGTACACAACAAAAACAAATAGAAACAATAGAAATTTGCAAGAATAGAAAATTGGCTTCTTATTGGCTCCACAAATGTGGAATTACAAACTTCAAAATTACAATATCAAAACCCACATGGGCATCCCTTACAATAATCTGTAGGACAAAGCCTCAAATAACCACCAGAACTGCCCTAGAAAGCACCACGGGCCTTCCTTAAATAGGCAATTTTCCATCCCCCAAGAAGGTTCCAGAAATCTAGCCATTAAGGCCGACTACCCTTAGCATTTAATTATTTTTCACTTTTATTACACAAGGGTCAACTTTAAATATTTACAAAACATGAGATTAGGTAGCCCAACTTTCGGAAGCCATAACCTTTGAACCATAGCTCCGATTGGCTATTATAACCACTTTCTGAAAAGGGGAGATCGCGATCTACATTGCCTAAGTAGCAAAGTGCAAGTGAGTTGGGGGTTTGACCTCGATGCAGAGCCTCTAAGGTCCTAAAAATTGAGCTCAAAGGTTTTGCACCCTAAAATCTCAACAATAAATCCTTAATAACTTCACCAATACAGATGATCTGACAATGAAATTCAAATGGTGTTCTTATATGACTAAGATGAACCTTCACCTGGAAAATTAGAACATTCTGAGTTCAAATGACCAACTTACTAAAAATAGTAAGTTTCCAAAAATAGCAGCTTTGTACAAAATAGCCCTTATTGAATAGAAAAAACACATATTTTTGGATGATGCAAGATTGCCCTTACACCCAAGATGCTCCTACATCAACATGTCTGTTCAACTCCTGTCTGGAAGGGAGGAGGTGAGCTAGAGTATCAAGCTAGAATGGAGGTGGTGAATAAACCAAACTAGATCAGAGATGGCCCCCAATCTAAAGGGATGAGCCCCAAACTCAACCAGAATGATGTTATGAGAGGTGGACCGATGAAATCTGATGATACGCTGGAGGAAGATAGTCTAAACATGCTCAATAGAGGCCCAATCAGAATCTAGAAGGGATGACCCCCAAACAATAGAGCCATAAAGTACTATAGTTGTAACGAAGGAATCCAAGAGGGACAACTTGGATGCAGTGTCCTGAAAATGATGTCTGAAACACTATCTCTCCAACATGGCAAGGGAACCCATCCCTTTACTGATCTTGGGTAATCTGGTGTGGGGATCTGAGGATAGGGCGGTGAGGGATGGAGAGGAAAGCTGCCTGCCAAATAGTTGTGATCAATAGGTCAAACATGGAGGAAGCATGGCAACAGTTAGAAAATCTCTTAGGCGAGAGGAGACGATGCAGGTGGAGGGTAAAGAGATCACAATTTCCATCGGCAAACCAGAAATGGAAGTGGGTAGGAGATAGATCAAGGACAGCCGAGGGATGGGGAGGGAGAGATGGACGAGGAGGAGGGGAAAAGTGAAGCGCAAGGCTCAGAAGAGCGTGGTCGGCTAACAAAAGACAAGAGAGAGTGAAGTGGCGGATGGAAGGGATAAAAGAAGTGCTAGTGATAACATAGTCAACCACACTGGCACCACCATAGTGCGACCAACATGTAAAAAGATCAGAACAATGGAAGAAAGAGAAGTCATTCAGAATAACGAAATCGAAAGACTCACAGAGCTAGAGGAGGTGATGACCATAAATAGATAAAGGTCCATCGCAATCCTTGGAAACATGCTGGAGCCTCAAAATGGCAGGATCAATTTCTGAGGTACAGGTCCAGTCAGTACCTTGGTCATGTATAGGGGTCTGCAGCTCCCTAGTCTGTGCATTAAAGTCTCCCAAAATAATGATGTCCCCAAAGGTGCTAAATCTGGAAATGCACTCTATCAGATCAATAAATGGGTCCCCATCCTCGGTACTATGAATGGCATATGGCGAGGAGGCCGGTGGAAAGTAGAAAACCGCGATGAAGATGTCTCTCTAGCCATGACTAGCATGATATACGAAGATCCACATGAATCTGGCATGTGTATCTGAATGAACCACTGAAGTAGCATTGAAGAGGTTGTCCCTAATCAAGCAGGCAACTCCTCCGGAACCCCGTACACCACCCGATGAGAAACTTTCCTCCCTGAAGATAGACAACCACTGATAACTATTGAAACCTGGGAGGGGATGAACATGGCTCTCATGGGTCTCTGTAACAACCAAGATATCAGCTGACCCCACCGCATCCTGGAAGAGACCAGGTAACTACCAAAGAGAAGCATTACCATTCTAGCAGTTAACAAGAAGAGAGCCAGAGGAGCGCCCACTCTTGATGACACAAAATATACTCTTATGTTTTATTTTTTTTCAAAATTCTCTCCGTTTATTTTTGAAATGCCCTCTACAAATTACAAATCTTATATAATCTATATTCGTCCAAATTCACATTAATATATAGAAAGACGAGGAATGTTTGCTTTCACTCAAATATGTCTTGGCACATTTTGTATTATGAGTCATATAAAACTATCAATATGACACTTTAATTTATTAATAAACTGTCAAAAATTATAATAGACAATATAGAATTTTATTTAATAATATATAAATATACTATTTGAAATATGTACTATTTTATAATATAAATGTTTCTATTTTATTTATTATATATTTTTATTAATTTAAAAATTTGTTTTAACAAAATATATGTATTTTAGAAACTTGCTTTACCAATTTAAAATATACATAATTTTATATTATTTATTATATATATATATATATATATATATATATTTAAAATCTTTTTAAAAATAAAACATATAAACTTAGAAACTTTCTTCAGTAATTTGGTATTTTTCATATATTACTAATTTATAATTATTTTTAAATTTTAAATTAGTTTTATCAAAACTAAAAGTTTCTAAATAATTTATTGATTTCAAATCTTTTTCACATAAACTATATGAATTTAGAAACTTGTCCAATAAATTTAAGAATTTTGCATATTACTAAATTATACTTATTTTCTAATTTTACAATATTTGGATCTAATTTTTATAGATAATGGGCTTAGATTAATAGTAATTAGATTATTTGCATTATTAAAATATTTATTATATGTAATATATTTTTTACTAATTATTTTGAAAAAATATGTAAATTTAAAAGGATTATTAAATTATTTGTAAATTAGAAAAAAATTGAAATCAATATTTATTTTAAAATGTAAAATGAAAGATATTAACATGCTAGTGACCGTCAAATTCTTGGCCTGCCTACATCCATCCACCAAATGATCTCCATTAACAAAAAACTAAAATGATAGAAGTCACTGTTGGGCCCTCACCAGTTATTGAAGCGGTCAACACTTCAAATGTGATGGTTAAGCCTAGCCCTAATGCAAGTCAAATATGTCTTGGCACATTTTATATTATGAGTCATATAAAACTATCAATATGACACTTTAATTTATTAATAAACTGTCAAAAATTATAATAGACAATATAGATTTTTATTTAATAATATATAAATATACTATTTGATATATGTACTATTTTATAATATAAATGTTTCTATTTTATTTATTATATATTTTTATTACTTTAAAATATTTTTCAAACAAAATATATGAATTTTAGAAACTTGCTTTACCAATTTAAAATATACATATTTTTATATTATTTATTATATATTTATAGAAATTTAAAATCTTTTTAAAAATAAAACATATAAACTTAGAAACTTTTTTGAGTAATTTGGTATTTTTGCATATATTACTAATTTATAATTATTTTAAAATTTATATTAGTTTTATCAAAACTAAAAGCTTCTAATAATTTATTGATTTAAAATCTTTTTCACAAACTCTATGAATTTAGAAACTTGTGCAATAAATTTAAGATTTTTGCATATTACTAATTTATACTTATTTTCTAATTTTATAATATTTGTATCTAATTTTTATAGATAATGGGCCTAGATTAATAGTAATTAGATTATTTGCATTAATAAAATATTTTTTATGTGTAATATTTTTTTTACTAATTATTTTGAAATATATCTAAATTTAAAAGGATTATTAAATTATTTGTAAATCAGAAAAAAATTGAAATCAATATTTATTTTAAAATGTAAAATAAAAGATATTAACATGACAGTGAGGTCGTCAAATTCTTGGCGTGCCTGCATCCATCCACCAAATGATCTCCATTAATAGCCAACTAAAATTAGAGGAGTCACTAGAGGGCCCACACCAGTTACTGAAGTGGTTAGCACTTCGAATGTGATGGTTAAGCCTAGCCCTAATGCAAGTCTAACAGATAATAGAAAACATGTAAGCAAGTTGATTCTCAACCACATACATGTTTACATGTGAACTGCTCATTCTCAATTCTTTTGTTGCCAAGGATTTGCGTAGGATTGCATACTTCAGATGTGGAACCCATCCACAATCTTCGACATAAAATCTTTTCATCCACGTCATCCCACCCACCTGTAAATCTTTTCCACGCTGTCCAACTGTTCGACGAAATTTGTGTGGCCAAATTCATTGTTGACCTTCCCCTATCTATTGTGGATGTTGTGTTGTTTTGTTGGCGCTACGTTTAGCCATAACCATTTTTGTACAAAGAAAACAGGATGGAAACCACTTCTGCACCCAGAAACTAGATAAATGGTTGTTTTTGCATGAGACAGGTATTCTAGCTGTCCGTATCAGAGCAGCCTCACACTTAAAGCCTATCGGCTAATAAAAATAGTTGTACATATTACATTAGAAAATAGAACATCTCTTTGTTACTTTTTACTAGAAGTTTTTAAAAACATTGATTTATTACAACGGAAATAAACGACATCTTTGTTGTTTAAGTAAATTTTAGAATTATATTGTATGTATGTATGTATTTTAATCTTTAATTTAAAATAATACATACAACTAAACTCTAATGATCTTTCTTCTTTATTTTATTTTGAAAAAAAATATTAGAGCAAAATTTGTTAGAACTATTTTACTATAAACAATATGAATTTGTTCTTCACAAGATCAAAAGGGTTAAACAAGGGCTCAATAATGATCAATAAACGAAGCAATTCGCGTCTTAAAAATATGAATATCTTTACTTGCCCAGAGTGTCAGACTTTTGACTTGCTTATCTCTATTATTCCGCCACATCTCCTGCACAAACTTGGAATTCAGTCAGTTAAACCTTGGTGGAAAGATTGGAAATGGTACCCTAATATGCTATTTACCAACTACAAACCCAAACTTGGATACTCTTGGCTTGTGCCTCATTTCCGTATGGTTGATTCTCTCAACCATCGTTGGCATCTTTGTTCTTCCTAGAAGACTTGGACCTGGCATTTTCGCACTATTTGGGATGCTATCACTGAACCCAAAATTGTTCATTTTGCTTGGTGTCTGTTCTACCAAGGTCTTCCCTTAGGAGCTTGACTTCAACACTTAGGTGTGCCTGATCCTAAATGCCCATTTTGTGGGCACTCTAAAACCATTTTGCATATTTTTTGGTTCTCTTGTCGGGCCCAGAACTACTGGAGGTGGATTCATATTTTCTTTATGTCATTTCGGCCTGAGCCTTTCTCTTGGCATATGGCTCTCCTTGGTGACTCTCCTAGAATACCTTCCCAGTATACCCAGATTTGGCATACTTTCAGGATGGAGATTTTTTTTGCTTATGGAAAGACCATTATGTTGTTATTTTCACTCACAACTTTCTGGATATCAATGTTTCTCTGTATGCTAAGGCATGTTTATGTAATAATGTCATGATACAGATTCAAGTACAAGATGACAAGGTGGCCCTTGAGGTTGCCCACTTGCAGGAGTTGCTGCAACATTGGGGTAATGCCCCATGTACTGTTGCTCGGGTGCTGTCAGATTCTCTCTCTACTGACCGCACGCCGCCCGGGGGCAGGCATCATAGCAGGAGTGCCTCGGTGAGGCGATCCAGAACACTGCACTCTTGGTGCCGCCACTCCGTCTCTTCTCCTGATAGGAGGGTCTCGGCTACTGGTTGGCCTCTGGTGCTTGCCTCTACTACTCCTTGGCCATCGGCCACTGTTCCTGTGTGGCCTCCCGTCCCTTCTGATAAAATCCCCTGCCTAGCTCTCGCAATTTCTCCCAGGTGTGAGGAAGGAGAAATGGAAAAGGAAGAAACTGATGATGGGTGGTAGCTTCCCAACCAAACCCCTAGGCCCAATGTTTGGGGCAATCCAAATGATAAAGATCCTCCGCCCTCTTCTGCTACTACCCTCGTAGCATGAGAGTTTCTTATATGTTTTTTTTATGAATAGTTGTTTAATTTTGACATGATTTCGAGTCTCTTCGTGGGATGATTTTTTTATCCCCCGAGCATTTTTTGTGAATACTTTACTTTCTTATATTTATTAATAGTAAAGGCCTCTATTCATCAAAATGTGTAATATTAGAGTATTGATAAAATGATAAAATAAGATTTCAATGATGATAGATTAAAGAAAAGAGAGACATCGAGAAATAAAACAATTCTATAATCATCAAAATATAAATTTAATTATTATTATTTTAAATTAAAAATTATGTTTTTATCATTAAAATGTACAATATCAAGTCATTGATTAAATAATATTCAAGTGGTAATAAAAAAATCTCTTTTATTATGGATATTTTACTTCCTTTAAGATAAATTTTTTTTATAAAATAAATGCAATATTATAGAGAGAGGGATTAAGTTATAAAATGAATGGAATATTATAGGAGGGGAAAATTTTCTTAATAAAGTTTGGTGTTTTTATTTTTATTATAATCATGTAAATTTATTTTATATAAATATTAATTTAGTTTTAACTAATATTTAGATTTATAGAAATATGAGTCGATAAGTTAACATGTCACACAACAAAAAAGTGGCAATTATGAAAGGTTATATATCTTGCGTAGACAAAAATTTTTATTATATCACTACAAAGTATAGAACATTAACATATTTCACTAAAACATAGTTTTTCCACTTATATGAGAAGTTTTTAAACATCGTGTTTATAAAAAGAAAACAATTAACGTCTTCTTAATTTAAAAAAAATTTAAATTACATCATATTCTTGCATCATCTCTTTTTAATTCTAATTTAGAATAACTCATATAGACAAAATCCTATAACCATGCTTGCTTATTTTATATTATTTTATTTTTATACAAATTTTTTAAAAAATGTTAATACTATTTTTTTTTATTTTAGGTAAATTGCTACCATTAGTAGCTCCTTTTGTATAAAAATATCGAAAGCAAATTACAAATCCTAAATGAGGAAAGTTTTAGTTACATTCTAAGAGGAGCTCCCTATGGCTTGTAGTGTAGGGAAAGATGAAGTTGGCTAGCAGTTCATTCATATTAGCTAGTTGAACTAATGCTTTGCAACCATTGCTAATTTTTTTCCTCCAAAAAACTACTTTATGATTAAATTTTGTCTTCATCATGAGGTACCAAACATATGATAGACTAGTGGGTTAGCCAGTGTTATGATTTTTATCTAATACTTTGTAAGATTTTTTATTTCAAATATTTGGAATAGTTTATGTTTTATATGTAATTCCTCGTCAAAAAATAATACATATTTTATTAAATGTTCACAAGGAACTTAAATTCTTCCTTGAATGTTCAAATAGTTAATATCATGTGAAACCATTTCTAAATGAGATGATGTTCATATTGTTTGAACGTTCATGTAAAATTGACATATGCTCTCATTACCCTATGACATACCTCTTTCCCACATGTATGGCCCAAGGACCTACCAACTATTAAATGTAATTTTAATATTTATTTTATAAACAATGTATAAAATAAATCATTTATCTTAAAATTATTATTTTGATCTCTAAATAATTTTTTATAAATATTTGATTAATATACTATCCACGTTAAAATCAATAGTTTTTTTAAAAATGATCACTTTGTATTTTATAAATTTCTATGGCACTCAATCACTTTGTATGTTACAAATTTATGTAGCACTCAATATTCTTAAAGAAAGTGTATAATTCTTGAATGTCTTCCCGGGATGCATGGGAGATCACTATAAAGCCTTTTCAAAAGATCCATTTGTTAATATTTTGTAATCATAGCATTCCATTAAGAAAGTACTTTTTGAAGCATTATGTCAAACAATTCAGGTACCTTGTCTATGATTGCACATTTTGTATATCGACAAGGGGGTCTTTCCATCAAAAGAAAATTCCTTTGGATGCATTCTGATAGAAATTTCACTTCCCTTATCTATGATTCAATAGTTTCCAAAGATCCCATTTCGGCACTGACAATGGTTAAGGAGTATAGATTTACACCTGCAAAGTGCATTTTCTTGAAAGTTTCTAAAGCCTTTTCATGAAACCCATTTTGTGTAGATTCTACATTCACAACATTCAATGAGACCAAATATTTTTGCATCTTGTCAAACAGTCTATGTGCCTCGTCTACTCTTCCACATTTTGCAGACATGTCTATAAATAACTTCCAATCATTCTACATAAAGTATCCATATTTATGGAAAATGGGAGGAAAGTAAGGCCTCGTTTGGTTCATAGAATTAGGCTGGAATTAGATGAAACAAAAACTAAAAAATAGGAAATACACAGTTTGTGTCGACATCATCAAACTAGAATATGGATTTTTTATTCTATTTCATCCAAAAATTTGGCATTACAATCTTCCATCAAAATATGTGGAATTGGAATTGAATTCCAATTTCACCAAAATCGGAATTGAAAATAGAATGGATTTGATGCACTGTCGGTTCCGTCAAGTGAAATGAAGTTGCACGGTCCGTGATTCATTTGCATCAGAGTTGAAAATAGAATGGATTTGAGGCACTGTCAAGTCTGTCGAGTGAAATGAAGCTGCACAGTCCATGATTCATTTGCATTTGCAGGTAGATCTCACAGGTGCATGAAGGTAGGATTTTGAGACAGTGATTCAAAATTTTGGTTGAGGTCATTTGGAGGTATGCTCTTCTTATTTCATTCATTAGTGGAATTATAAGGTATTCTCTGTTCATTTCATTCATTCAAAGATCACACTCTGCATAGTCAGAGTGGATGCTGGCCTAGAATCTGGTTTGTTGCTTCATCATATAATATAGTAACCCTAATGTTTTGACACACAAATAACCCATATTTTTTTAATGATTGCTTCTATTTTTTTCTAATTAGTATCAACTCCATAAACCCTAGAATCTCTATACAATGAGACCAAAAGAGATTGCAGGTTGATTATTTATCTCAAAAGGACTAACATGAAAAGAGAAAAACCTCATTGTTAGTTAAAATCATTTTTTGATGTTTAAAATAGACATTTTCATCTTCTTTAAAATATATAGTCATCCCAAAATAGATAGACTCCCATGCATCAAAATTCCTACACACATCCCTTGCTAGTTTCAACACTTTGTTTTAATTTTCTAAATAGATAGCTGGATAGGCCCAGCTCCCTTTGTATTATTGTAAATATAAGTTTGTTACAAAAAGGTTTATTACAACAATAGACATCCCAAAATTACAACCAATGGAGCCCCTAGGGCTATATTTCTTGCTACCATACTATCAAAATTGTAGATATTTATGTCTTTATCTTCTATATAGACTGTATATTATACCAGTACAAAAAAAGAAAACCAACTAAAAATAGAGATATGTATCACACCCCACCTAGACAGAAGAAGTCCCCCATGCACCCATCACAAGATACAAGTATGTTTCTTTGGCCTTGGCCCATAAAGGTCCCTAAATAGAGCACTATTAGGAGAGATTGTGACGTGTCTCTCCTTCGCTTCCCTCTTCATACGCTTTGCATGCACAACTCTGGCTTTCACTGGGAAATCTCCTCTATAGCGCCTATCTATCAAAATTATATCCATCTCCTCCACATCTCTTACATCCTCCGTATACTAGTCTTCTCTGGTATCTGGCAATGTGTAGAGGCACTGAACAATTGGTGGTGGCAAGAGGGAGGTAGCTTTCTATAGAAAGATGAGGCTCCTATCTATCGAGCTAGTCCTTCCTCTCAGCACCTCAAGATCCATATAAATGATTAGGGGGAGCCTCCCTACAAAACCCATAAAACCTCATTCTATACACAAGTAGTATTGTTGTGAGACTGGTATCATCCTCTGTGCATTCGCATTGTTCACCACTGCATCAATCTCGTCCATGTATTTGTGCTTAAAGACCCTCTGGCACAGGTTTTTTTGTGTGAGCTTTAGAGAGTCCTTGGGTGAGGGAAAAGGATAAGAACATCCATGTTAAATCTATTTTGAATCTGTACCTAGATAGGTGTACAAACATTATTGCCCCAGAACTTCTTTCAGTGCATGCAGAATGAGTGGGTGTTTAACAAATAGCATTCGCATTATCCTTTTGTTTGAGGTTTCACCTAAAAAGGCTTCCATGTTGCATGTCAACTCAAGACAAATCAGAGTGTCCATTGCTCCAAGTATTATAGGCCACAAAATACCAAAAATGACTCATCACCCTTATACTGTTGTGGTTATATAGGAGAGACCACCTGTCATCATTAATCCCATATCTTACCAATTCTTGTCAGCCAGTCCCAACATAAAGTGGTTGTTAGTTCCATCATTCCTTGCGTCTTAGTAATAACTGCTTTGGTGAAATGTGTCACAAGGAGGTATATTGGCTTTGGTGTCACTAGGCTCAATACATGTGGATTGGGCTTCTCTCTTGTGGGTGATGACAATGTATACTACATACCCTATCGGGATGTGTGAAAATATGCACTGGCCTTTGGGGATTCCATTGGTTACCATACCATGACATCAGGTCATAATTGTGTGAGTTATGACTCTTTATTACTTTTGAGCCACTTGGTGAGTTGGCCAAATGCTAAGATATTTGTATCATTCCTACCTTGAAGACACTCTATAAGATATTTGTATCCATTCTCATTCATATGTTGGATAATGATAATAGCATGATTTCATTATTGCTTTTTGATATTATTCATTTTCATTCATATTATTATTCATTGTTAGTCATAATAGAGAAACACATGATTCATATAGTTTTGACTCTGTAAATTCATTCATAAAAAATGTGTTAATGTATAGTAACTAGTTATATAGATTATGGAAGATTATCCATTATGAACAAACACAACTATACCCCATGATACTAGTTTGATAAAGACTTGCCAGAGTCAGATATATATGAATCACCAGTTTCTTTATTAGATAGGTGCAATAATAATATCAATGATAATGAGTAATAGTATCAATGGAAAAAGTAGGTACACTAGTAGAATTTGGGCAATAAATGACCAAGTGACTAAAATTTTTAGTCATGTGACTAAAACTGATCATGTTCTACTCATTTTTTGTAATTCACAAATATAAATGACTAAATAAATGACCAATTTGGTCATTAGGTAAAATCACAACTAAAATGACTAAATAAATGACCAATTTGGTCATCGAGTAAAATGACTAATAAATGACCAATTTGGTCATCGGGTAAAATGACCAAATAAATGACTAAATAAATGACCAAATACATAACTAAATAATTAGTCATCCTAATAATAAAAATGACTAAATGAATGATTAATACTACTTTGCACATTAACATTTGATAATATCATATATTTATATTCTTAGAAGTTGCATTTCATTGATAATGTGTGTTCGCCAATAGACTTATTATGCGAACATTATTCTATGTGCTCTAATATTCTGTTCA
>MU227986.1:1728177-1743463 GCA_018584345.1 Thuja plicata | reverse complement strand
GACATATCATATTGAATTAGCAACTCCAAGTAGGGGATCTCAAGGAGAGGCTGCAGATCCTATCTTTAATGCACGTATGGTTTCATGCAATATACTTTGCGTATCTGGAGTGAAAATTCAAAATATTGACTCCAAAAATTGGAGCATCAAATTTTTCAAAGCACATTTTGTGAGGGTGTTGTAGGCAGAGACCTAGAGGTTTGTCATACACCCAGTAATTTTTTGAATCTATTTTTCCCACGTGGCTACCCTTTCAATAAATATTTTATTATCTCTCAGATAACTATACAGGGACAGTTTTCTTTGCAATCTGCTATAAACTTGTGAGGGCAGCCATTAATTTTATTTGGCATGACACTATTTTAAAGATAACTCTATAAAATTATTGAGCAGTTCCCACAGAGAAACCTTAGTAGGCCCCCTTCTAAAGAACTGTTGCCTGATCATCATCATCAATGCTCTCATATGGCAATCCTCCTGTGTGTAATGCCTAAATAAATCATAACCAGGAAAAACTTAGTAGGCCCCCTTCCACAGAAGGTCTGCCTGACCATCATCATCGATGCTCTCCTGTGGCAATCCTCCTGTGTGTAATGCCTAAATAAATCATAACCAGAAACAAGACAACTTGCACATGATAAATTACAAATTCTTACATAGCTAAGCTCTTCTAATCCCCAAAAATAAAATACCAAAATATACAAGAATGACACAACCAAAGATACAACATATCCATAATATATATAACTGGCCCTCTTCAAAAGTCAAAAAAAATTGTTTCTTTAAAAAGCCTAGCATTCACAATAGCCTTTCTTTTGAAACGTGAGCACATACAACCATTGAGGAAATTAAGAATCTAATAGAAACCATTATATTTTTGAAGTTTAAAGGATGTGTTGAGAGGTTTTGTGTAGTGTCTCAGTTGAGTTTTCAGTTGTTGGCTTTGTCTTCTCAATAGTGTAGTTTGTGTTGGCCTTTGGTAGATTGAGCTGTTATTCTTTTGGTGACCTTCATCTTTTTAAGACTCTTGCTTCGTAATGCTTTTGCCAATCTCTAATAATACTCTCTGACTAATGCTTTTGCGTACGTAAACTTCTATAACGCAGCCCTGCCAGCATTTGGCAGGAACTACGCTGCAATTGCAGCCCTTGTTCATTATGGGGCGCTTAGTGCCTTGGATCAGTTTTCTTTCTTGACTAGTTCTTTGTATCCCACATTTACACTGGTCTGAGCTTCCTTTATGAAGTAGCTTGCTGACACATAGTCACCTTAAATGCAATGACTTTTTTGGCATTTTACTTTATTTTCTCTGGCCCTCGTACATTAAGATGGTCGACATCCTTATTAATTGGTATTTTGACCAATTGAAAGGTCTTCTTCACCTTTTGTTTATCGATTTGGTGACAGCATGGACTTACTTACCATTGAGAGGAAACGTCCTTGCCATGACTGTTAGATGGGTGATCTGCGTTATCTTTGTTGTATCTTTGTGGCTATTCATTTCATGACTGGTGTGGTGTCTCTCAACCCAATCTTTTAAAGCATGCTTGAAAGGAGTGGCAACAACTCTTTGGCGCTATCCCCAAGCCTCTTGGTTTCTCTATGACGTGGCCCTCTGCCAAGTATTGGTCCCTTTTATTCTGGCTGGACCAGATCTGCGCTTCATCTACCCATGAAGGCCGTTGGCTCACCTCACCATGACGGACCTGTGTGTTGGTTTTGTTAAGGTCGTGTGCCTTAAAATAGTCAGAGATACAGGCTACTCCTGCAAGCAAAGATGTGGCAGATTCAGTACTTAGCAATTGATTGATCCTTACGCACTTGATGCTTGGTGTTTGACTTGTATGGTCTGCACTGAAGTCTTAGGTGGTCCAGCTAGCTGCTTTGTCTCCATCAATGAATCTTGTTGCCGATAGATATATGGAATCGCACTTCACTGCGGTTGGTCTCATTTATTGACCAACATTGATGCTTTCCTAAGTAAGTTGCACCGATAAAGATCTCTACACCTGTCTTTGAATCATGCTGTGTCTTCTCAGCATTTAAGGTGTCACTGATGGATCGAAGCTGGCTTCATGAATTTTGAATGATGTGTTTGGACGGCAGCTTCATTATCACGTTCACAACCTGGTCGTAGTTGCTTTGCAACAATTGGCAACTTTTTTTTTCTAGGTGGCTCACTTCATTAGCCTGTGACAAGTTTAGGTGGGCATTTTATTCCTCATTAAAAGCCCATGTGGAGATCTTTTTCGATGAGGCTTGTCAGCGACTTTATAGCCTTCTACGATGGATCACACCATTTATGTGAGCTACAGCGTGGCTCGTTGGTTGTGATGTGGGCCACATCAACATTTTTTAACAATATCCTCTAGTCTATTGGGCCATAGCATGGATCCTAGAGGATGTTGAGTCACTTTGACTAGTACTCGTGTTGCCATAAAGAGGCTGGCGCCGCTTTCACAAACAAAGCCTTTTTTCCAAAACCGGAATATCCAAGAATAACTGCTTCGACGAACTATGTGCATTAGAGGTATTTTTCTAAAAAAATTTCCATTTTAATTCTACTCTTACGAGCTTGAACCTACGAGTTCTTTCTGTTTTCTCTCTTGGCAAAATTATTTTTTGGGAATTATAAAATCATTTTGTATCTATTCGGGAGGGTGTCTTGCATATTATCCTTTGTGTACTCTTATACAACATGTCGGACCCTAGGATTGAGTTGCTCACCCCACATAACTATCACACATGGAAGCTCAAAATGATGCAATTGTTGCAATCTCGAGGTCTCTGGGAGCTATTGGAAGCTAACCAACCTGAGTTCACCAAGGCATTTGAGAAATTTGTTCATAGAAAAAAATGGATGAGGCAAAAGGACTCATCGATCTTCATGTATCAGATAATTTGTTGTTTCACATTGCTGAGTGTAAAACATCAAAAGAAGTATGGGATAAGCTTGCAGGGTTGTATGGTAAAGTCAACCAATTCAAAATCTTGCAACTAGAAGCTGATCTCACTTCTCTTTCCCGAGATGCATTTCCCTCTATTCAGGATTTCCTTGCATGGTTCAAGTCCATTTTGTCTCAGTTGAAAGGTTGTGGTCATGCTAAAATAGATCAAGAGTGTATTTTCTTGATCTTGTCTAAACTTAGAGGTCCTTTTCAAGTGTTTGTCTCTACCTTCTATTCTACTATGGATGCTATGGGAGAAGATCATAAGATACCCTAATTTGAGGAATTTTGTGATAGACTAACTAGGGAGAAAGCCAAGTTACTTCAAATGGATGCTCTTCCTAAGAGTCATGCCTTTATGGCTCAATCTCCTAAGGGAAAAGGTAGGTATAAGAAGCAGCCACAAACATATTCATCTATTGGAGGTAAGTCTCCCTATAAGCCTCCATATAGGCCTCCCTATAATCCTAAGGTGAGTAATAGTCAAAAGCCAAAACCTCCTTCTCCTCCTCCTAACCCAACAGGATCATCTTCTCGATATAAGAAGAAATAGGATAATTATTCTTTTCAAGAGAGACCCAGGCATGTTGACACACCATACTCTCATAGACTAGCAGCATTAGAAGAAGCTATGAAGAGGCACAACATTGCAGTGCCTAATTCTTCTTCCTCAAGCAAAGGACAAGCCTTCTCAGCTAAGGCTTCATCATCTACAAGTTCCAGTTGGATTCTTGATTTTAGTGCTTCACCTCACATGACTCATTTTGTTGACCTTCTTGATTCTCTTTCTGATAGTCCTACTTCACATATTACTGTTGGGAACTCATTGCAGATTCCAATTCTAGAGACAGGCTCAGTTCAAATGCATGATGGTAGCATTGATAATGTTCTTTTTGTTCCTAACATTTCACAGAATCTCCTTTCCATTTATCAAATTTGCAATCATGGTGATGGAAAAATTGTTGAGTTTTCCCCTACTAATGTGACAGTTAAAGATATGCAAAATGTTGAAAAGGTTATTGCTATAGGCACAGTTGATCATGCAGCCTGCTTATATAGGTTGGATGGATTTGATTCTTCATCTAGATCATCCCTTATTTCTCATGCAAATTCTATGAGCAATCTTTGGCATGAACGGTTTGGGCACCTGAATTATAGATATCTTTAGGAGATGAGCACATAGAACCTAGTAATTCGTCTACCTCAGATCTCTTCTTCTGATGGAGTCTATTCAGGTTGTGTTCTTGGAAAGAATCATCGAGATCCATTTCCTAAGGGTATGGCCACACGAGCTTCGACTCCCCTTGAGTTGGTGCATAGCGACCTCATGTCATTTCCAACTCCTTTTTCAGGGGCCAAGAATGTGTTAACCTTCATTGATGACTTCTCCAGGCATGGATGGGTGTATTTTTTAAAGTACAAGAATGAGGTCCTTCATTACTTCATGACCTTTCTTACATTTGTGGAGAAGCAGTCGGGATATTCCCTTCAAAAGATCTGCACAGACAATGGGGGGGAGTATGTCAATCGTGCATTTGTGGAATTCTATCGTACTCAAGGTATTATTCATCAGCATAGAGTGCCATACACTCCTTAGAAAAATGGTGTGGCCAAGAGGAAGAATAGAACCTTACAGGAAATGGCCAATTGCATGCTTCAATCTCAGTCCATGGCTCCAATATTTTGGGCAAAGGCTATCAATTGTGCCAACTATATTCAAAATCGTATGCCTGATAAGGCAGTACTGAATAAGACTCCTGAGGAGGCTTGGTCTCATGTCAAGCCCCAAGTATCCCATTTTAGAGTATTTGGCAGTGATGCATGGACATTCATTCCTGATAATCGACGCAAAGCAATGGAAAATAAAAGCCAGTACTTCATCTTTGTTGGCTATTGTGAGGATGTGAAGGGTTATCGATTGTTTGATCCTCACACTCAAGAGGTTCATTTTTGTCGTGATGTTCAATTTGATGAATCCTTTACTACAAAGGATTCTCCATCCCAGGCACCTCCCTCTCCTCTTCCACGTTCATCTTCTGAAGAGGTTTTTCCTTCAGATGAAGAAGGTGATGATGATGCTCACAATGCTCCCATTAAAGAAGATGATATTCCTCTAGTTGTAGACATTACTCCATCTTCTCCTCCTCCACCTGTACCTAGTCGACCCTTATGGGCTTGAACAGTTGTTGAGGATGTTGGTTCTCTTGTTGGTGATCCCACAGCCACTCGACGCACTCGTTCCCAAACTTTAGGTATCAGTCTTTTGAGTCATGCAATCTCTTTTGATCCTCAGAAGTTTTTGGATGCCTCAAGTATACCAGAATGGGATAGTACTATGGCTGAGGAGCATTCTTCTTTGATGAAAAATCATACTTGGGATTTGGTTCCTCTTCCTAAGGGAAGAAAGATGGTTCGATGCAAATGGGTGTATCGCACCAAATTTACAGGTGATGGTTCTGTTGATAAGTATAAGGCTCGTCTAGTGGCTAAGGGGTTTTCTCAAGTTGAAGGCATCGACTATTCTGAGACCTTTGCTCCGGTTGCCAAGATAGATTCCATTAGCTTGTACTTTATATTACTGCGTCGAATGGTTGGTTAGTTTATTAGATGGACATGAAGAGCGCTTTCCTACATGGTGATCTTCAAGAGGAGATCTATATGGAGCAACCACCAGGTTTTGTAGTTAATTCTTCACTTGTTTGCAGGCTTCAACGTTCATTATATGGTCTCAAGCAAGCTCCTAGAGCTTGATATGAGAATATGGATAGTTTTTTTTTTCTTGAATCTAGATTCACTAGATGCCACTCTGATCCTACAGTCTACATTCAATGACATGAAGGGGCTCTTCTCATTCTTTTCCTTTATGTGGATGACTTGATACTCACAGGGAGTTCTCATGCTATGATTGAGAGAACTCAAAGAGCTTTGATGAAACATTTTGACATGACTGACCTTGGTTTCTTGCATTATTTCCTTGGTCTTCAAATTCATCAGTCTTCTTTCGGTATTTCCATTTTCTAGAAGAAGTATGCTCTTGATTTGCTCCAATGGTTTGGAATGGCTGATTGCAAACCAGCCCCTACTCCTTTTCAGTTAGGTGTTGTTTTGTCTACCAAATGTACTACTCCATTAGTTGATGCTACATTGTATAGGCAGTTAGTTGGCAGCCTTTTGTACCTGACACACAGTCATCCTGATATTTCCTTTGTAGTTAGTCTTGTCTCGTGGTTCTCTCAAGATCCTCATAAGAGTCATTTGCAGGCAGCTAAGCGCTTTCTATAGTATATTCAAGGCACTATACAGTTTGGTATTCACTACACATTAGATGCTACTGAGATTGTGGGCTTCACTGACTCAGATTGGGCAGGTGACGTCGATGATCAAAAGTCTACCTCAGGCTATGTTTTTTGCCTTGGTTTTGGTCCAGTTGCTTGGTCTTGCAAAAAGAAAACTGCTATTGCATTATCCTCAACTGAAGCTGAGTATCGAGGAACTATCCTGGCTATTCAAGAGATTCTTTGGCTTTGACAGTTGATGGCTGAGTTTGGCTTGTTGATAACTCATCCCACTCCTCTTTGGTGTGAAAACCAGAGTGCCATCCATATTTCTCGCAATCCTGTGGAACATCAACGAACATAACATATTGAAATCCACATGCACTTCATTCGACAGCTCATTCAAGATGGTTTTTTGTCTTTGGATTATTTGCCTATAGATCAACAGGTTGCAGATATATTCACAAAACCTTTAGCATCTCCAGGCTATCTTCAATTGCGTCCGATGCTAGGGGTCAAGGAAGTAGTCCTTGGGGGGTCTTGAGGAGTCCTCCTTCCTTCCTTTTCAATGTTTTTCAACATTTGTTTGTTCTCTCTTTTGGAGAGGAGTTTTCTCCCAATGGGTTTTCTCCTTTTCTCCGGTTATGAGATATTGTTTGTAGATGTACATGGGTACCTAAAATGCTTTTCTGCCAGGACCCATATAGCTCTCCACTACATTATTTTTTACTCCCTAAGATTCACTTAAGGGGGGGTGTTGAAGTAATATTGTCACCAATTTACTCTTTATCTAAGTTTACTTAGGTAACCTCATTAATGAGGTAGATGGATATCATTGAGTATTATTTGGACTCTTACTTATCTTAAGGATATTGTAGAGTTCTATTAGAACTCTACTTCCTCCATGTTGAGACAAGTGTCTCAACCCTATCCTTGTTTTCTATACTGTCTTGCCTATATAAGCAAGGCTTATCGTATGCTTATATATACCTCAATCAATACATTTTTAGTGTTGATAACTGCTCTTTTCTGGAGGATGTCAGGAAACTGGGTTCTGAGTATAGGATAGTTTATCCTAACACTGTCCTCCAACCGGTTAAGCGGGAATTTTTCAGAGTCTCACCTTCATAATCTCACCAGCCTTGTCGATTTTGATATTTCCAATAACCTTTTAACTGTCAAGTTCGGTCCAACGTGGATTCCAGAAATCTCTTTGAAAACGCTGGGATTAAGTTCATGTAACATGGAAGGTGGGTTTCCAACATTCCTAATAACTCAATATGAGGTTCAAGATGTGGATTTGTCCAACAACAGTCTTCAAGGAAATATTCACCAGTGGATATGGCGTGTCAATTCTCTTGAGCAACTCAATCTTTCTCATAATCACTTTGCAGGAGTTCTACCTTCGTTGAATGGAAGTAAATTGTATATTCTGGATTTGCATAGCAATAATTTACAAGATTAGCTTCCAATTCTTTCTGATCCGCTGATGGTCTTGGACGTGTCAGAGAATCAACTGAGTGGATTTATTCCAGCAGAATATACAGGTCTTCACTATCTTCATTATCTGTCTCTCTCGAGATCATCTCGCCGGCAGCATTAAATCTTCCATATGCCAAATGCAGATTGTGGATCTCTCAAATAACAAACTTACAGGTAACATTCCTGCCTGTTTCAAAATTAGCAGTTCTATTATGATGTTGAACTTAGACAACAATTATTTGGAGGGCGAGTTCCCACGGTGTCTTGGAGACATGGGTCCTCTTCAAACATTAAATTTGGGTGGAAATAAAATAAATTCATATATCCCACCCTCTCTTGCAAACTGTACGTGGTTGGAGCTACTCGATTTGAGCAATAACAAAATGACAGGGATCATTACAGAGTGGATAGTGAACCTTACAAATCTAAAAGTTTTTATCTTGAGATCAAATAGATTTGAAGGCATAATACCTCCAGAAGTGGCAATACTTCCATTTCTTCAAATCTTGGATCTTTCATCCAACAAATTTTCAGGAACCATTCCAGCAACCATTTCATCTTTGCAGGCCATGAAAATCAATCACTGACTACTGAAATATTTGATGTCCAAGCTCTTCTCGGTCTTGAATTTTCAGGTCCAATATATGTAGATCGAGTGACAATCACTAACAAAGCACAGGAGATGAAATTTGTAAGGTCATTGGCACTGGTAAAATGTATTGATCTATCGAACAACAATTTAACAGGTGGAATTCCGCCAAACATGGGATTGCTCAAAGGCTTGGTCACTCTTAATATTTCAAGAAACCATATTACTGGTGAAATTCCCAAGATTCTGGGGAAAATGGTAAACCTGGAGTCTCTTGATCTCTCGCACAACCAACTCTCTGGAAATATCCGTTTGGAGCTGCAATCGCTCACATTCTTGAGTTACCTGGATGTGTCCCACAATCATCTTTCAGGTAGGATACCACAAGGTCGGCAATTCTACACATTTGAGGCACCATCCTTTTCAAACAATTCGGACCTATGCGGCCTCCAACTCAACACAACCTGTTGCGGCCTTCATCAAAATAAATCTTGTCCTACTACCATTCAGCCAAAGATGAATGCTGATAAAATAGAAGAAGAAGACATATGGTGGGGCGTTGGTTTGGGAATGAGCTATGCGGTTGGATTTTCTATTGTAATTGGAATGTTGTGTCTTACAACAAATTGGAGTAGGAAATGCTTCCAAGTCATGGACAACATCATCATTTATCTTTTTGAAAGATTCAGAAAATAGCTGCCTTCTATGGCTATAGTAGAAGTTATCTATAACTATGGTACACGTTTGATGTAATGTTGACTTAATAATATTGAGGATATTCTATTTCTACTTTTGTAAGCATATGGTTTATGTATACTTTTATTATTTAAAATATAAGTTTCTTTTTATGCATCATCGTGCCAGCCTTATAAATTGATAGTAAGGTATTCATTCTGATTGTCACTGTGATGAATGAATTTATTCTTTATATCTAGGCGCTTAGGAGGACAGTATTTAAATTTTGTTTTTGTGTGCCTTCGTTAGTTCTTTGTCTTGATTGAGTGCCTGGGAAGATTCATGCCATGGCTATAACAAAAGACTTGATCGACAGAGTGATACGCAGCAGTTTTTCTGACCACAGTAATTCCAGTTACGAATTTTCACTTGATTTTAGATATAATAAAATAAATAAAGTGGGCTGTTAACCATTCATACTTTGTTATTGTAGACAACAGAGTTAGAGACTCTGCATGGAAGGCCAGGAATGCAAAAGAATGAAGAAGTTATTGACAAATATGAAAGCTGATGTGGCTTGCTTAGACTAAGAGTTGTACATATTACATTAGAAAATGTCTTTGACACTTTTATATAATATTGTAGTCTATGCTCTATTTTGAAAGGCGTGAATATGTATTTATTTTCATTAATGACTGATTAGTGAAAAATAGTTCTTGTTCGTAGCTCATCACCTAGCAACCAAGAAGGCAGGACCGACTCTGCAGTTACCTGACGATTTACTCCCATCTCTATGTTCGGTATGAGTATTTAATATGGTAATGTAACTTTAAGACATTTTCTAGTTTATCTCATTCTTATATCATCATCACACATGATCCATCGTCACATATCCATCATTTAGATCAGAGTTGATTGATTTCCTAATAAGATATATTTTGTTTATGTTAGTTCATTGCAATTGTAAACTGTGTTAGTTTGGTTTTAATTTTGCAGCTTGGTTTGTTGTTGTTCAAATTGTTCCTAGTAGACTTCCTATCCCAAAATAGGGAAAAGGGAAAATGGATTGGATTGTCAATTTAGAGTGAGTGTGTTTAAATGCATTTCATATTTTGTTAATTTATTGCTCTCATGCGTATACAAGCACATCTGCTTTCTAAATCTTACTATCTCTTGGATTGAAACTTAGGAATTAACTAAAGAAAACTATACAAGACATTTTCAAAGTTTGATTCAACCAATCTAATAAGATTACAAGTATAATTTCATTCTAATTTTCAGCCGCAGTTTTTTCCATCACTTCATTTTTTTTTTTAATCATTTGTTTATTTTCTTTGATTTGTTTGTCTATTATATAATGATTATTGTGTAAAATGTGTGCTGATAATTCATTATTGTATTCTTGCAAAATAGTCATTACAATAAAAGTTAAGTTTCACTTTCCTCACAAACTATTGTACTAAAAATTAATCAATTAACTTTATAGAATAGAAACTAGTAATCCGTTTTAAGTTCTTGGAATCAAACTATCAAAGAAAATGGAAGACCTGGCCTTCCTAAGAAGATGTTGGGACTATTTCTCACCAGCTACATCTTGTTAAGACTTCCTAGTATACTAGTTACTCATTTTATCTACTTGCACTACTTCATCCTGATGATAGATCAAAGAGTGATTTGAAACATTGATGCAAAAATTAACACACAATTGAATCAAGAAGCTCTCTCCATCAATTTATAGATTGTGATAAAATAATAAATTTGATCGAAACCCTTCATGAGAGGGAATGTTGGTTCAAATGAAAACTATTTGAAGTGCTCAGAATCAAACAATCAATGAAAAAGAAAAACTTGGCCTTCCTAAAAATAAGTCAAGACTATTTCTCACCACCTACACCCTTTTAAGCTTTCCTAGTCACCTATTTAAACTCATTTTCCCTACATGCACTACTTCATCCTAATGATGGATTATAGAGTGTGATCCAAATATTGACGCATAAACTAATACACAATTGAATCCAAAAGCTCTATTCATCAATTTAAGGATTGCTAAAAAATAATAAATTTTATTGAAACCCTTCGTGGGAGGGAGTGTTGGTTCAAACTCAAATAATTTAAAGTGCTCAAAATCAAAATATCATAGAAAATGGTAGACTTAGCCTTCTTACAAAGATGTCGAGACTATTTCTCACCACCCACATCTTTTCAAGCTTTCTTAATATCCTTTTTACTCATTTTGTTTGCTTGTAATACTTCGTACTAATGATAGATTACACATTGTGGTCTGAAATATTGATGCAAAAACTAACACACAATCGAATCCAATAAAGTTCTCTTCATCAATTTGTGAATTGTGGAAAAATAATGAATTTTATTGAAATCCTTTATGGAAGAGAATGTTGATTCAAAGCCAAATAATTTGAAGAGCTTAGAATCAAACAATCAAAGACAATGATAGACTTGGCCTTTGTAAAAATATGTAGGGACTATTTCACACCACCCACATCTTTTTAAGCTTTCCTAATCTCCTATTTACTCATTCTCTCTGCTTGCACTACTTCATCTTGATGATGGATCACAGAGTGTGATCTAAAATGTTGACGTAAAAACTAACACACAATTGAATCTAGAATCTCTCTTCATCAATTTATGGATTGTGGAAAAATAATGAATTTAATTCTAGCATCTTGTTTGCTTAAGTTTATTCTAGAATCACATCTATTATTTGTATTTTTATTCTAATTTAAAATAACTCATAGAACCAAAATCCATAATCTTTTTAAATTATTTTATTAAATATTTTGGGAAATATTTTTATCAAAAAAATAGTATAAATATTTTATCATTAAAATTATCTATTTGTTCTTTGTAAAATCAAAAGGATTAAGAACAGGCCCAATGATGATAGATTAAAGCAAAGAAAAAAAATATCAAGAAAACAAACGATTCTATAGTCATGATAATATAATTTTTTTATTAATATTTCAAACTAAAATAAAATAATTATTTTTACCATAAAAATGTGTAATATTAGATAGTTGATTAAATAAAATTCAAGTGGTAATGAGGAATCTACTTTATGATGGTTATTTTATTCCTTTTTACGATCAAAATATTATAAAATGAATGTAATATTATATAGAGGGAAAAATGTTTACACTTTTTATTTCTCCTATAGTCACATAATTTTGTTTTTTGTAAATATTAATTTAGTTTTAATCAATAATTTAAATAATATAAATATTAGGAAACACGACTCAATAATTTAACATTTCACATAATAAATAATGGAAAAGATGAAAGGTAAAAATGTCTTACATGGACTAAATTTTTTATAATGTCACTACAAAGTAGAGAACATAAACATTTTTTATTAAAACATCTATTTGTCACCTTCATCTCAAGTTTTGCAACATTATTTTTATACAAGAAAACTAATCAACATTTGTTAGTTCAAACAAAATTTAGAATTGCATCATATTATTACATCATTTATTTCTTTATGCTAATTTAGAATAACTCATATAGTCAAAATCTTACAACCATTCTTGAATATTTATTAATATTTTTATTTTCACATTTATTTTTTATTTTAGACAAATTTCTACCATGGGGTAGCACCCTTTATATTAAAATATTGATAGAAAATATTATCCACACTCCAAGAGGAGCTCCTTATGGCTTGTTGTGCAAAAGATAACAAAGCTCGTTGACGAGTTTGTTCATATTAGCTAGTTGAATTGATTATTCATACTCATTGTTGATTTTCTAGTAAATGGGTTTCGTGATTAATTTTTTTGTCTTCATGATGAAGTTCCAAAAGTGCCTCTAGGTTGCCCAACACCTAGAGCCTTGTTCTATTTTTTAATATCTCTAATCCCATGTGGTTGTGTGCTTTATCCCTTTTTATCTAATCCCAAGTGATTAGAGAAATGTGTTGTCTCATTGGATCCTTCTGAAAAGAATTTGCATTGGATTCTGCCAAGTAGTTTCCTAACTTTCTTTGTAACTCTTACACATAAACTCATGTGGATCAAGATAGAAGACAATATGACTTTGACCATTGTTAGCATTCCTCCAAGATTCAACCCAACATACCCTCCACAATTTTATTTTATGTGTGTAACAAGAGTCATTGCTATGGGTAATTCAAGAGTTCCACAATACTATTTTAGTTTTGTAACAAACTTAGAATCTCCTATTTATTTTGCAAAAATTATCTTGAAACATTTTGATAGTTACCTCACTAGGAAATATGAAGTGTCATTGATTTTTCTTGAGGTGCAAAATTATCCCCTAGTCTCCTGACAACAAGATTGCTAGTGAGTTCTCCCACATTCTTGATAGCATGTGGATTTTCATTTTTGGACAACTAGACAAAATTCCTAGTGCCTCATTCTGTGAACTCAAACCAGATAAAAAAATATAAGTCTTGAGCTTTCTCCTCTAATGACAAGTATGTCACATCTGTAGTATCCCTCTTGATGGTGTCTAATGCCATAAAATTGAGGAAATAAACCATCCTTATAAGAATAGGTGACCACTATCTTTGTTGATTTTCATAGTGTCTTGATGAGTAATCTTTGTGATTTATAACTTTCTCCTTCTAGAAATTTACTTCAAAGACTATTCAATTTTTATTTTCACATTTAACAACTTAGCATATTTTCCCCCTTTGTTCTTGATCATGGAACCCTTAAACTTCTTAGACTCTAAAATTTTTCCATTTGACATGAAGTTGGAACATGCCAATAATCAAAAGTCATTAAGAACATCCCTTCATCTCTCAAAATGTGTTTCATCTTAAATGAAATATTTTGGCCTTTTAAATTTATGTAAATTGGTTGTCAAATAAACATATGAAACATGTAAAAGACTCTAATCTTGATTGCTTCATTGTTTCTATAAAAGGAAATTTTGAGATTTGTTTTCAAATCCTTGTAGTGTAATTTTAGATGGCTAGGTCAGTCACTATGATAGAACCTAAAAATTCAAAAAGTAAATACTGTATTTTCCTGTAAAATAATACTTAGACTATTTAATTGTTGCATATATGAATAGCATGGCTCGGTGTTGTTCTCTCCTATGATGTAATACAATATTTTATGGTGAATATAGTCAAGAATTAGAGAGGCAATATCCTATTGGTGCTTTTGACATCACAAACAAGTTGGAGAGGAGCAACAAACTCCCCCTTTGTCCTTGTTGGAAAAAAACTAAACCTCTCCCCCTATTTGACAACAAGGGAAAAGGAGAGGCAATTAAATATTGTAGCGTGATAAACCATAATGAAAAATTAGTATACATGTAGCTCATGAAAAGTTTAAAGAATCTATATAAGAAGAGAAGCAACCTTGTAGTACCATAAAGCTAAAAACATCAGTATACGCATCAATACTATAACAAAAGAAAGTGACCAACATATAAATTAGCCCTAATAAAAAATGATCAACATGAAAGCATAAAAAAACTGATTGACATATTTCTGAACACCTGGTAACCAAGTAATAAAAATATGATTGAATGGAAAAAGAGTTTTGATTAGTAACTAGGAGCCAATTCTGAATTCACACTAAATATACTTATCAAATCCTAATACAAAAGAGATAAGAAATTTAATTCCTTATATACCTCATATATATGATGTGTATGTCTAAAATACTATCCAATATATAACAATGAAACAATTTGAATATGCTAGTATCATGCTTCTTTTACTTGAGATAGAATATTCAATTGATTTCAAAACCTATAAGAGTATAAGCATACATTAAAGAATATCTAACCTTTAGGTGAAAAAATTATGTAACATTATTATAATTAGACCTTCACTTAAAAATTTCAATATTTATGATAGAAATAATGATATTCAGTATTACAAAAAAATATACAATCTTGTGAAGGCTTTTAAGACTACTACCATAATTTTATTAATCAATGAACTTTGATATACCAAGATTTAATACAATAACTATTGGCAAGGCACACTACATTGGATAATTTGTATGTTTTCATTGATGGAAACTACATATGTCTCTTATGGTTACTTATCATTTTTTGGTAATATTGAAGGTCAAAATTCAAAATTGGCTAAGTATGGAAGAAGAGTAATTTACATGAATCAATAAAAGGATCAGAATGGACAGATGAAAATGAGTTGTGAAGTGTGAAGTTATGGGAAGTTCTATAGGTAATATCATATCTACATCTACAATCACATTAATTTATGATAACATATGTTGAAGATATAAATTTCTAAGTATTAGGTATATAGAGAAGCGTGAGGAACAATGACAGTTACTTGTTGGATAGATCAATGA
>MU227986.1:1712624-1727346 GCA_018584345.1 Thuja plicata | reverse complement strand
TGAGTATATAAGCTCGAGTTTTTATGGAGATTTCATGATGTGATGGTTGGACGTGATAGTCATATGTTGTTTAGGAATTTCATATCATTGATCATAGCTTTGGCTATTAGTTAAGTAGATATATCATACTTGAATGGAACTGTATAGGCATTATTTATGTTATTTCCCAATTCACTTTTGTAGATGGAATTATTTTGTATGGTTGTGTGCCTCTAAGGTTTGTATACTAGTTTTATAATCTCAGCAGTGAGCTCTAGTCTTAAAGCTTGAATACATGTGCATTCCCCTCATGTAGTAAACCTTTAATAAGGTATCTTATTTCTGGAGAAGTAAATATTTGTGGGACTCATCCCCACTATGTTTTTTCCCTTAACCGAGTTTCCACGATAAAAAAATGGTTTTATGATGTTCTGGATGCTTTTATTTTGTTTCAATTTCTTACTTTAAATTATATTTGTTTAATGTTCAGGCAATCAAGTTAAAAAGGTTAAAATTGCTAGAACATTGATTCACCCCCCCTCTCAGTGTTTCTCAATCCTAACAATTGGTATCAGATATATGATGCTTGGAATAAGTCTAACCACTTGACGAAGGTTGTGATGGGAGATTTAACATTTTCTAGCAGTGCAAATATTTTGACAAATTAAATCCTCATAAATTAGAGTTGGAAAAGAAGCTTAAGGATGCTAAAAGTTTCACTGAGAATTTGAAGGAGCATGGTGCAGGAGCACCTAGAGCATAGGGGTCACCATAAGGCCCTAATGAAGATCCATGGGATATATTGAGTCTTCAAGTTCTATTATGACCATGTAATGATGTAATTAAAGCCATTAAAGCCATATTAAGTCATATTGAGTAATGTGTAATCAGAGTTTCCAAATGTTGCTATGTTGGGCAAACAAATCCTAATGGGTCATGTAAGAGTTAAAGGGGTAGATTAAGGAGTTTTTTTTTGTTTTATGTTACAGAAGGTCTTATATTACCATATTAATGTAATGGGGGTGATAGTTATATCCTTAGTACAAGGAAGGACAAAGTTATAGAGATTGTCAAAGAACGACAATATGTTAGTAATCTTTGTTAAGGGGAAACCAATGACCAAAAGTTGGTTCTAAGGTAGTTAATGGGTTTGGTTCAGTCAAAAACTAATTGAAACATATTTATAGATGTTGTAAGATTAGAAAATGGAGAGATGGGGTGGTTGTTACATGTTTCTTGTCAATAAAAATAAAGTTTTTTACAATATTCCTCATTCTGCCATAATAGAACAGTCTGATTACAGACTTGTATTTCATGTCCTATCCTTATTTTAAGGTTCTAAAACCTATTTTATTTTATGGAAGCATGAGTGTAATTCATTTTGGTCTTTGAAACACCTGATTCCATTAAGTATTGGCAAAGTTATTCAATTTTTGGTGTAGGTTGTCCAAACCCTCAATAAGGTAACCCAAGGAGATAAAAATGTGATTTCTATTAGCTTCTACGTGGAAGAAGCCTCTCATCTTGGAAAGGGATGTAGGAGATGATGTATATTAACTATCTATGAAGTTGTAGGATCCAATGCAAGGTTTTGGCATGTGCTTGAAGCAGTGGAAGCTGACTGGTTATGAGGAAATGAAGGAATGTCTGTCTCATAAATATGCAGTTCAGTGCGGGGACCAGATCTTTCAATTGAACCGTGAGATCTTTATGAATTTTAAATATGTTATAGGAAAAATATTTGTGTACATCTTCACTAGAGAGATTTGGAAAATAATGTTGTTTCCAAACGTTATTGGTGATTGTGTACGGGTCTATCGAAGAGGACAACAAGAAGGTAAATTTGATTGGTTTCATTTGATGTTAAGTTCAAGGAGTCAAATGAACATGGTGAGTGTGTGGAAAAGATTCTAAAGGGGTCTTGGCAGACCTATATTTTTTCTCTTTTCATTTAGGGGTGAAGGACACATTGGATGGGTTGGTTGTAGTGATTGTTCCAGAATGAGAAGTTGATTGTCATAGTGGACATCAAGATTGAGTTTTTGCAATCAAGTGTGGGATGCATAGTAGTTTTGTTTGGAGAAGATATTAAGGGTTGTAGGGGGATGTGTAGAGATTCCTCTTTGTGATAAGATCAGTGGTGGATCTATAGAGAGTGATCCAAGTTAGTGGGTTGGGACAGTCACATCATATTGGCAAATATGCATGAATGGTTAAGTTGAGTGAGTGCAGATTTAAGATATGGAGTCAAGTGGAAGAAAATATTGTTGCAGACCACTAACCTCTGCATCAAGTGGTATTACAAAAAGAAAAAGGTCTAGGAGGAGTGACCTAAGATGGCTTACACAAGATTAGAGAGAGATTTGTTCAAGTTGAGGAAATATTTATTGAATGAAGACAAGGAAGTAGAGAACAAGAAGAGACAAAAAGAAGCAAGGAAGAAAAAGATGAGAGAAGAAAAAGAAGAAGAGAGGTTAAGAAGCTTGGAAAGAGCACTAGAAGAGAATGAAGAAAGAATAAAGATTATTGTAGAACTTCTAGAGGGTATATGCACCAAGCTGGGGGACCAAAAAGGTGCCAAATACCTTTTTGATCTCCATACGCGCATAGGATGCACGCCCTATATCCTGCATTGCCCTATGGTTTGGGAAATTTAAACCATAGGGCGTGCACCCTAATTTTTTTTATAAAATTTTTGGGCAGCCACTTTTGTGGCTTATTTTGTTTCCCCAAACTCGCAGCTTATTGTTTTTCTCTCCATAACAGCGCGTACGTGATTCATTATGAGGTTTTCTCAATCAAACTGAAGCAAAAAATGGCTCCACGACATCATCAAGGTCAAACCGGAAGAAGAGGTAAGTGATTCTACAACCATGTATGTTATTTGTATTGAAATTTAGGTTTAATTTTTAGTTTTTAATCAAATTTGATTGTCAAAGTTTCTTGTCTTAAATTTTATGTTTAATTAGACTTTTAAAATAGATTTTCTTTTAATTTACAAGAAGGAATGATCTCCCCACAAAAAATCCTTAACCAAACCCTCCATCTTCTCCTCATGAAAAAATGGATGCTGAAAATAACCAAGAAAATGAACCCCAACCACCCTCACCAATCAAGAAACCTCCTCTTATAATACATGAAAACTTGATAAACCAAATAGAAAGAGGGAAAATAGATATAGAATCTTTAATTAGGAGGTTCAAAGATTCTATTGGTACAAATCCTAGAAGGGAAACACTTTCAAAATCATTAGAATTAATCTTGACCCACATAGGTTCAGTTAGTGGGCAACTAAATTTATGGCATGACAAAAGAGAAGAACAAAAAAAATATTATGCAAATAAATTATCATATGAGGACAAAAAAATAATAACCACAAAAGTTGACATTTGCAAACTCTTTAAAAAGCTAGGGGAAATTGAAACTCTTAAACCCACAACAAGGAGGAGCCCAATTCATTGGTGCTTGAATGAAGATATAAAAACAAACTTTTGGGACAAATGGTGGATGGTCTTTGATTTCCCTCCCTGTAACAAACATGAGGTTCCTATCTATTTCTCGAGGAAACATTATTTTGAATTAGTCCTGAATGAAGTGCAAAATTATTTTGACTTTCTAGAGTCTTAGGGTAGAGGTGGGGCTCATAATTTGATAGACATATGGCACGTCATGACCCTAATGCACCTAGGTTGCCCAGTGGCAAGCCATAGGTGGATCATGTTAGTATTCCTTCCAATGTGAAGGAACATGTGGTGGTGGACACACTAGGCATGATTAGTGCTTTGACACAGACTCTCATTCAGTGTGTCACTCCTCTAGTCGAGGGTGACCACATGGTCAGTCTACAATGGGTTATTTTTGTCATTCTTATGGATCTATGTGCACATTTGGTACTGTTGAGAGAGAGGAAGAGGATGATGGACTAATGACTGATGATTTTCTCAATGCAACATTTGGCATTGATACACAGGTAAATATTTACAAGTTCATTAAATTTATTTGATCATATTTCATTTTTAAATGAATGAATTTAATTAAATTAGTATCTATTGTTTATGATGAAAATTTAGGGAAAGAGTGTCGGTGGCAGTGGGAATGATCACCCATACTCTTTATACACTGCCACCTCAACTCCACAAGTATGTATCGAATAAAAAATTTCTTAAAGTATAAATTTGATTCTTCTATAATTATATTGATGTTTGTCTCATAACTTATTGTGCATGTACATTAGTTCACTACTGGACCATCAACGTTGAATTTAGACAGCAAAGGGCCTCGTTCACATTTTTTGAGGTATATTTATTTGTATGTTAATTTGATTTACTTGATTATATTTAAATAATTACTGAATGAATAACTAAATTAGTAGACAAATTATGATCAAAATCCAAAGTCAAAGTTGTTATGACAATGATCCCATTCCTTCACTTGGCTTTGTGACGACATCATTTAGTACATAGGTATATATGTAATAATGCATTATAATTAACAATTCAGTGGTTTGTTCTTATATTAATGGTTCTCTTATAAATTACCATACATGTATACTAGTTTCATGCTGGAGCTACGACATCAATACCGCACACTTAAGGATGTGGTGGAACCTTCATAGAGGTATCATTTATTAATTAGTGGGGTTGTAAAATATTATAGGTATTCTTGATAACTACATAATACTCTTGTTGTTTCATTTTCAATTAATGACAGCAGAGACTCCTCCTTTTGTTCGTGATAGTTTGAATCATGGCATAGCTGTAGCTATAGCTACTTCTGACGCATTGACCGAGGTATGAAAGAGATTACTTAATTAGAATTGTTATTTTAATAGTTTGTATTGAAATTTTTAATGATATTCATGTATGTATTTTAAATATTATTTTGATCATTGTTGTAGGACTCATTACTCCAGATTGTCAGCATGCCCCTTCGGTAGATGTACATAGTGACTATTTGTTAGTGGTAAGCAAATACTCTATTTTATGTCATCCTATAATTAAATTCCTATGTATATTAGTTATTAATGTTTATACTTGCTATTTTATCAGCTTGAGCTACAAAAGAGTCTAGACAGGAGGACTAGTGAGCGCACTCGGAAGAGTACTACATCTCCATCGACGCGACGATCAAAGACAACCCGAGATTTTTTTCTTCCCCTTCCGGGAAATGACTAGATTAGGGATAATCATTGTATGCCAATATGGAATTACTAGACATATTTTTTGTATATTGTATAAGTGACATGTTCTATATCCATTTGGCTTTCACAATGCCAATTTAACTTTATTGGACATATTTGATCTATGAAATTATTGGACGTATATATTTTTCTTCATGATCTACAAATATATCATGTGTACTGATGTAGAATACTTTATGTTTATATGGATGTCTTATGCTTTGTAAATTGCTTGTCTTATATTTATGTTTGCACTTGTATCTATGTATATTGTTACTGAATGATTCATACTTAATGAGAATATGCATGTTTCATTTCATAAACCTAGACTCGTAATTTTCATCCCAACACCTTAATGAAATGATAATAGTTCATATAAGATTAAAAAATATCAATCCTACCCAATTTTAGTCCTATTGGAGCAGTTTGACCACCTGGACCTATTTAGGGTACTACAAGAATGTTAAGGGACGCACTAGTACATTGTGGTCCCGAATGTTAGAATGAGTTTTGAAGCATTAAAAGGTTATTCCTGGCATTTACACATCAAATTGAGGGTGTTATCGGAGACGGTTCGATATCAGGACGAGCGGTTTTCAAAATATGCAATGTTTCAGCTTTCAACTGTGCAACATTGCACATTTTTGCATCAACCAAGATTGAGTCAAAAAATGAAAATGGAAGCGAATATCCAAAATATGAGATAGGTTATTGTAGGCCTCCATGACATGGTCCTGTAGAACTTGACATCTTTTTGATACCCCTCGGGAGATCCGAGAAACGGACTCCTGAATATCAACAATTTTGTGGCCTAGTGCACCTTGAGGGACACTTGGTTCCATAGCGGTCGGTAACATTCAAGCCTCTTTTCCTTCATGGAAAGGTCATTCCTAGCATTCACCTGACATTATGGAGCTGTTTCCATAGATGGTTTGATCCTGGGACGAGCGGTTTTCAAGATATGTAATGTGTCAGCATTCAACTACGCAACATTGTAAGTTTTGGCATCAACCAAAATTGGGTCTACAAATTAAAATGAAAGCGAATCTCCAAAAACCAAGATAGGTTATTGTAGGCCTCCATGAGATGGTTGTATAGCACTTGACCGCTTGTTGATACCACTTGGGATCTCTGAGAAACAAACTCCTGAATATCAGAAATTTTGTTGCCTGGTGCACCTTGAGGGACACTTGGCTCCATAGCGGTCAGAAACATTTGAGCCTCTTTTCCTCGATGGAAAGGTCATTCCTAGCATTTAGTTATCATTTCAAAACTAGTGGTGGAGACGGTTTGATGCCAGGACAAGCGGTTTTCAAGATATGCAACGTGTCAGCATTCAATTGCGCAACATTACAAGTTTTGGCATCAACCTAGATTGGGTTGGAAAAAAAAAATGGAAGTGAATCTCCAAAAACTGAGTTAGGTTATTGTAGGCCTCTATGACATAGTCCTTTAGCACTTGATAGCTCGTTGATAACCCTCGGGAGCTCCAAGAAATGGACTCCTAAATATCAATATTTTTATTGCCTCGTGCACCGTGAGGGACACTTGGCTCCATAGTGGTTGGAAACATTCGAGCCTCTTTGCCTCCATGAAAGGGTTGTTCCTAGCATTCACCTGACATTCCAGAGCTATTTATGGAGATGGTTTGATGCCAGGATGAGCGGTTTTCAAGATATGTAATGTGTCCTGGCATTCAACTACGCAACATTGCCCATTTTTGCATCAACCGAGATTGAGTCAGAAAATGAAAATGGAAGTGAATCTCCAAAATTTGAGATAGGTTATTGTAGGACTCCATGAAACGGTCCTGTAGCACTTGACGGCTCATCGAAACCCCTCAGGAACTCTGAGAAACAAACTCCTAAATATTGGCAATTTTGTTACCTTGTGCACCTTGAGGAACACTTAGCTCCATAGCGGTCAGCAACATTTGAGCCTCTTTGCCTCCATGGTAGGGTTGTTACTAGAATTCACCCAGAATTCTGAAGTTGTTGGTAGAGACAATTCGATGCCAGGATGAGCGGTTTTCAAGATATGTAATGTGTCATCATTCAACTGCGCAACATTGTAAGTTTTGGCATCAACTGAGATTGGGTCAGAAAATGAAAATAGAAGTGAATATGCAAAAATCAAGATATTTTATTGTAGTCCTTCGTGACACGGTCCTATAGCACTTGACGGATCACTTATATGAACAAACTAAACTCAAAGATTTATAAACACAAAGACTAGTTAGTATTTAACACAAAAAATCTAATGAAAAACTTTTGATCAGGGGCTTTAAACAAAATGAAAACAAATATTTAAACTCAAAATGAATAAACAAGAGCAAGAACACCTATCATATTGAAGCCTACAAGATCTTTTCAAATCCTGAATTTTTTGTGCAAAACCAACACCAAATCTCCTCACAACGTTTCAATATTCAACCACAGCCTCCCTACAACTGCCAGTCTTTGTCGCCATCAATAGACCACATAATTGTCATTGAAATATCATTCCCTACCTCCTTCAAGCTAGGGTTTCAAATGAAACCCAAGGTCTCTAACAAATGCTCATAAAACCAAATTTAAAAATGCTTATGTCACAACCTTACATGCGACAAATTAAGGTATGTCTTTTCACATAATGCACTTATTAAATGCTCCACTTTTGATAAATATTCAAAGTATAACACAACCTTAGCACAATGCGCTAAGTGTTGTGTTAATCATAGCATTTTCAAAGGCATGCTAATAATATTTTAAATATAATTACCTTATAAAATGCCTAAGTCACCTTAGTGACTAAATCACATACAATTCTTCTAGACAAAGATGCACATTGTTTTGTAATGCAATAAAACTGTCAAATGAATGATTTTTGAAAAAGTAACAATGAAGTCCTTGTATTATGATTGTAACCCCATATTGATGTGATGTTAAAAGAAACAACTGTATGATTGTATACTGAAAATACTATCTTTTCAACTTATTATACTAACCAATGAAACACTAATCAAACTATAATAAATTTGATGATCATATTTGCAAATATCTTATGATCCAGCTGAAAAATCAAAACTGAATGCATATGCTCAAATATGAATGATGTAACTTGTATATTCATGATAGAAAATGTAAATGATGATGTAAGTGTAATATAGTCCACATGTAAACTCACACTCCAACATTGATTCTATAATCAGCATATGCAACTGAAATAGAATCATCATCCATATGCAACTGATTCACCATATGCAGTTAATCATTATATGATGCAATGTAGATCACAAAGATACACTACTCAATTGTCTGAATGTAATGAGATCCAATACTTATTATGTATATTGAATGTACTCTATGATTCTGAATGAAGACGCATATAATACCATTGAACCATAACAACTATGTGATTATGATGATGCATACTTAAATGATGCAATGTTATTCAAGATAGCCTTGTATCCGTGATAACCATTTTACATGAAACAATGATCATGAATGATGATACAACAATAGCTATTCACTGATCATAATCATATGCAATATCCTATTAGTGCTTTTGACATCAAGGACAACTTGGAGAGGAGCAACAAAAAGACCACTAAAGAATATGAAGAATCCCTCAAATGAGATTTTCACTCATGTACCTACCATCAAATTCTAGGTCATTCTATTAGCCAATGTTAATCCTTTGAAGAATTTAATTCAAGACCTTATAAATGATTGTTTCATACAAATTAATCTTAGGAATATATTGATGGCAACTCTTGATCATAAGAGAAGTTGATTTGATGAACTATAAACAATCCCCGACTGATCATTCTCTCATTATTCATATAATGATATCAATCTAGATCGTTGGAATGATCTTTCTCTAGATGACATTCATGTTTATATAAACAGAGAAACTATTCGTTCCATGACAAAGACTCACTTTAACAACATAATTGATCTTCTATACCTTTTGATTTTTTTTTTCCAAAGCAATAGGAAATACATTGAAATCCTCTCCACGTGAGCCACCCTACACTCCAGTTTCGAATGGGGACCCTCTTTTATAATGGATTTTAAAAGGACTTCCATTCGTACTACACAAAGCACCCCAATTTGTGGAAAATGAAAGGAAGTCTTAAAATACAGTTGTTTACTTTATGTCATGCTCCGAGTAACTCTGTCTGTATTGTTTTTTGGTTACGCCCGGAATAATTACGCGCTGATATAATGTTTCCTTTATATAAAGTTGGATATGGTATCAAATTTTGTGTTCTACGGGAATAATGGGGAGGGATTGTATTATGTTGTTGTTTACTAATTTTGTTTCAAAAAGTTGGATTCCCAAACGCTTGAACGACGCGGTCTATTTTGTCGGCATTCCTTTACAGCTTTTCCCATTCTCATATTCGTTGCGTTAAGTCTTTTTTTTTTGGTTTTCAAGTACAATTAAAAGCGGAGTCGGCATCCTGCCCTTCGTATAAACAGTTGATCACATTCCCCACCTTTTGTAGAGGGATCTAGTCATTGGGTGTCCTAGTCGACAAACTTTATTATACAAAGATCAATTATTGACTTGTACCTATACAAAGATCTTCGACAGTTCTAACACTTTGTGCTCCTATGCTTAATTCCATCCCCGTTAGGTAAGTGCTCATAGGTTTCTTGCTCCTATCGTGCTAAGGATTCTTGACATCATTTCGTTCAAACAAATATATTTGCCCAATTTTACACTCCTTTGCATGGAATGTTCAATTATCAATCAATTAGGTAAGTGTTTGTACATTGACATAATTGACGATCTGAATTAGCTAATCCAAAAGTTGATCTAAACCTACTCCAAATCAAGCATACTATCTGCTATAAATTTCCAATGAATTCTACACAATTTTTTGTACCGATACATCTACACTTATTTCCATACAAAACTATGCTTTTTCTTCATAATTATTTGTACATATTCTTCATAAACATATTCATTTATTCCTCATAAAAAGACTAAACATATTCATCAAATCTTTCATTTATTTCTCATAAAAAGACTAAACATATTCATCAATATAGATTTGAAGGACTTCAAAATTTATGGTCTTAGTTCTGTGATTAATTGAATTGATATATCATTGTAATTATGTCTATTAATTTCCTTTCACATCACCTCCTTTTATATCATATTGAAAAATGTGCAACTTATTAAAGGAGGTTAACCACTAAATAAAAAGTGCATTTTGATTTAATCTTCAATTGACCTATTAGAGCGAGGTCAATCATCACATAAATAAAGCATAGTTAATCTTTGACTTGGACGTCGTTCATGAGGTTCACCCATTATAAATAAAACTTGTATTTATTGATAATTTAAGGGGTTGGCCTCCTAAGAAATAAACTTATTTATATTATGTTCAACTTATATCAAACTATGGTAAGCCATAAAGAAGGTGACAATATAAATATTAATTTAAATGTCTAAATTTTTGTAACGGCAACAACTCACTTCTTCCTTAACTTTAATGACAACATAAAATCAATAATAACTATCTTTATTTGACATCAATGACAACTATTACACACTCTCATTGTCTACGGTAAGCATTGCTAGTATGCAAATTTGATTCCGTTGAATGAAAAGTTATAATATGCTTTCAATTTCTAACTAATTTTAGAAAACAACTACTCTTTTTTTAAATTGGGTTGCAAGTATTCAAGAAAATAGGTTCTATAAATTAAAGTTAATATATAATATTTAACATGTGTAACATAAATTCATAAGAAAGATTTATATTTATAAACATCAAAAACTAATTTAACTAACAAATAAAAAAGTTACTAGTATAAAAGTGAACCATCCACCATCCCTCAAAACTCTTATAAAATTAAAAAATAATTAAAAGTGTCTAGATCAAATTTAAAATTATCATTATTTTATTTATTAATTATTCATTATTAATCTAAATTATTAAATTTAAAGATAAATTTCTTATTTCTATTGATCATATTTCTTTTTTCTCTAATTTATCAGTAAAGGTTCCCATGTATCCCATTCAGTTATACACTCTCCTTAGGAATCAATATTGCCATCAATATTTCTCCATACAAATTAAGAAATGTGTTTGATCTCTCTCCTCTTAATTTATAGTTTGAAATTTAAAACCCAATATGTAATTGACATATTGGTTGCACATAATTTCCCATGGCATTGCTAAAAAATGGTACCCTTATTTCATCACATCTTGAAATATGTAAGATAAGAGAGGACCCTTGTCATGAAAGCGACCAACAAGTTGGTATATAGAGAAAAATCTTCCTTAATCCTACCCAAAAAAAAAAGGTTAATGTATTTATATCTTTGAATTCTATTAGCTTATTTCAAACCATAGACAATACTACAATATACCACCTTATTGCTTGTTGTATGATTTTGAATCATATCTCACCTTATTGTGTCTTGTATGATTTTGAATCATATCTTGAGCCTTAGCATCCCAAGTAGACAAATGTTGAGAAGCTTTTTCCACCTAACATTTGTACACAAATATAGTAAGAAAATATGCATTTATAATTTTTAATATTTTATTTAAGAAATAAATAGTTTGTAATTTATAAATATATGAGCAAAGATAAAATATGTTTCTAATATAGTAAAAAATATTAAAATTATCTAAAATAAAAATATTTGTGTTATTTTATATTGTAAAATGTATGATTTTTATTATTTGTTTGAGATATATGAACATTTTTCTTTTGAAATAATTTTATGAGTATCATATATTAGTTATAAATTTACTAAAGGAATATATATGTATAATATTAAAAAAAAATACACGATTGATTTTCTTTCCTTTCATCTGTTATAATTGTTTTAATTAGAGTATTATAAATATAAGAATATTTTGAAATGGGATAATCATGCATGGAATTGTCTTGTGACATCAGATACCTCAATCCCTTAATCATTAATTCTCAATCTTGTATTCCTAATCTAGAGGTAAAATTTTCACCATTAGGTGTAGACTTAAACCAAGTCACTTTTATAGTCAAAGAATTTGACACCTTCACTGTTGTTTGGTTCTCAAGTTTATTTGTTTCCAACCATTTCACTAGTCATTATGAGTTAACTTACCCTGTAATTTGTGATTATTTGTGTGCTCGGTTGTTTGATTTAAGGACATTCATTCACTCAATTGGAAATCATCAAGAATGACCTAGGACTTAAAGAGTACTTATATTTGAAGAAAAGAAATATAGCTATATTTTCATTAAGTATCACCTTATTCTTATTCAACGACATGATTAACCATTGTCCCAAATTATTTTTCTTAGAGTTGTAAAGGTAGTGTAAATAGGGGTTCCACCTGAGAGAATACAACCCTTGCAATTTGGTGAATTCTCAAAAGGTTTTTATAAACACCACATTTCCTTATATTAGCTTGGATACCAAGATCAAAGTAAACAATTTAAATTTTTATAGTTTATATTTATCAAATTCATGCATATTAGATGAGATTCAAATGAATTAGATTAAGTCCACATAGAAGATCTAATTTTTATTTGGAAAGGTTAAATCTATAGGTATAGAGGTGAATTAGAGAAATATCTAGCTTAATTTCAAGAGTAGTGATATTATTATAAAGATCCCTACATATATAGAACCAATTTAAAAAACTTCTAGCTCTATTTACATCATTGCTCGTCATACTAAGGTCACCATATTCAATATTTGGATTTTCACATGTAGATCTACATTCATGGTAGTGAGTAACCTTCACTATGATATCCATGTTCATTTTCTTTAATTTGGTTGCACATATGTAATTAAACTATGTTATCTAAGTAGTGCATTTTATCCCTCTACATACTTGCTAAACCCAACATTTTCTATTATGTAAAGGGGTCTTCCCTTTGGTTTTTTCTTCTCCTCCACAATGTTTTAAAATATAAAAATTTTCAGAGATATGATAATGTTGTGTGTGTGTGTGTGTGTGTGTGAACACATTTTATACTCTGAAGCATACCTCTTTCCTCCAATTTGTTCTAAAAGTGATCACTAATAAAAATATAGTTTGTAAGGTTATTCCACCTAACATTCCTGACCATATCCCCTGTCATTAGAAGAAAAACAAATTTTTATATAAAAGATTATATTTTCTTTCTTGACGATTCTTAAATCAATCTTATAAGACATAAATTTAGCAAATTTCTACCCTAAATAAGTTGATATAAGATTTCTAACCTTTGCTCCAAGATCAAATTTGAAACCTAGTAAGCATCCCAAGGGTATCCCAATGATATAGTAGCAACCTACATTTATATAAGCCACCAGAGCTTGCCATCCACAACCAACGGCTACACCTAAAATCACATTTTAAATAATTTATAAATTAAGAAAATATTTAGAATTAACGTACGCAATTTAATGAACCAATCTTTGAAAGTTAGAAAACACTATGAAATATGAACCTGAAAGTACTGGTTGTACACCATTGAGAACAATAGATATAGCAAGAAATGGAGAAAGTTCTGCTACAGCAGCTGCTACTTCCTTGCCTTCAGTGAAGGCATAACTCATGACATTTCGTAGAATAATAACAGCAATGGCAAACATCAATGATATTAAGAAGGAGACCATATTCACCATTATCACTGAAAATGCTGCTGCTCTTGGGTTCCCAGCACCAAGCTCATTACCTACTCTAACACTAAAAAATAATAAAACAAGCCATGAGAAAAAAAATAAACATAAATATCTCATGTTTTTGTATTATTTATTCATCTTATTGAAAAAATCTAATTCACCTGGCAGCAGCATTAAACCCAACAGATATCGTGTACACCAGCCCCATAATTAGCATACTGCAGGAGAAAAGATGAAAATATAATTGAATCAAAAATTTATTAGTATAAAATTTTGTGAGTTATACTCTTACATACTCGAAAACTAAATTTATGGTTTTTAATTTTTTTTAAAGGTTAGAAAGGAAAGTAAGGCAAAAGAAAAATACCATATAGCCAATGAATCCAATGCGATTTCTGCATTTTTCAAGAGGCCTGTAAGGAGGACCAGTATTTGATAGTACCATGTTTCTAAACTGATACAAGAAAAATTAAAATAAGAGGATTTAGAAGTCACATTTTTTAAAGTTCATGCATCTTTGACATCTTCCCTGATTGAATTTGTAAATTAAGGCTATTTAACCCATTAAGAATGCAAATGCCTTCGCGTTGTGAGAGTATAAATTTAATAAATGAAATATATATTAAAATTTTATAGAAATTGAACATAAAGCAAGATTTAGGTTTAGTTTTAGTTTTATTCTTAGATTTTCTTTTAATTTTAATTTTAATTTTAATTTTGACTTTAATGTTATTTTTAATAATTTATTTTTAAATTAAAAATATATAAATAATAAAATAATATTTTTTATTTTTATTTATTTGATTGAATTTATCTTATTAATAATTTTTTTTTTTGTATTAAAGATAAGGAGTTCAAATTACAAGAAGAGTCGCAAAGTAGCAGAGTATTAGATACAAGAGGCCAAGCCTCACACTAATAAAAAGAGTCTACATAAGCTCAATCTGTCAAAAA
>MU227986.1:1676188-1691279 GCA_018584345.1 Thuja plicata | reverse complement strand
AGGCTTAATAGCTCTAGCTGAGAGCATTCTAAAAACCCTTGCACTCCATGCCTAGGGAGCTATGGATCAATTTTTGAGACCTCATTCTTGAGTGTTCTTGAATGTAAGGATTCATAGAAGTGTGACACAATTATAGCACACAGTGGGTTTCCTGCAAGCATAATTTATATCCAACATAGAAAATAGCAAAAGATAGGATAGGGTTAGTATATATCTCTAACTATATCCATGATACATGTTCCCTTAGCATCAAAAAAAGTTCTAGATGACAATAAATAACAGATACTAAACATATGTATAACCTCTAATCACACATATATCAGTAGCAAGGTAAAGTATTTCATTAAATCATTACAAAACTGGAACAAAGGACATAAGGAAGCATACAACATGAGAACTACTTCACTAACTCTAGGATCATAAACAACATAGAGAATAGTGCTGAATGGTGTTCCTGATTTTTTCAATAACTTTGAATCTAGCATCATTGATGTTTACACTAGTGTCCCCAAGGGAGCATTAATCTACTCTGAACTTTAAAAGACAAGATTGCTAAAAAGACTCAAAGCTTGTATTGCTAGTGGACAACTACATCATCAATTTGTCGACCCTTAGAATGGTGTCAAACTTTGTATTTATAGAAAACTCTAACTACCTAGGGAACTATCCCTACGCTAGCTATTTACATTATATTGCAATATTTACAGCCGGTACTACCTGCTCTGTTAGAAATTTCTTGATATAATACAATCATTTGAGAAGAAAAGAGTGGAAAGAAAGAAAGAAGCTCCAGGAAAACTGCCATGGGAAAAAGCATCCTTGTACTTGTAGATGTGATGGAGCTTCCCTAGGTGACATGGACCATACGCCCTCATTAATGCTCTTTTGAACTTTGGTGATCAGGTGGTCCCCTGTACGCCAGATATTAAATGCTAGAATGACATCTCAGGACCCGAAAGGTGTCTACAGTGAACCTTTGAACCAATAGTGACTGGTCACGCCAAGAGGGATAGTCACAAACCTGACATCATGCTAAAGATAGTGATCGATCGCCTTGGACAAGCCATCAACACTTATCACTATAAAGAATACAAATTTGGAAACTGGGATCCAGGATCTGAGAGCTTATGCTCAATGAATATAGAATGCTCATGTACTTTGCCTCTGATGAAGGGTCTCCAAAGTTTAGGAAATCTTACTAGCCTTTGAATTTTTTATATGCCTCCAGAATCTGTAATATGTCATCTTCTTCTACATCCTTCAGGCAGTCTTGATGATTGAAAAATATTTCAAGGTGGACTTCGGCGTCCCCAACCTTATCTTTTAATTCTTTAGCTATCTTGGCTTCATTTTGGGACTTAAACAACATCTAGGAGAGTTCCGCCATTGTAGTGCTATTGAAATTTCCCTCAGACCGGAATTGAACCTCAGTCACTTCATCAAAATTTCCAAGTATAGAATCGACAAGAGTATAAGTCCCAGGGCTGAGATGAAATCTCATGGATGAGCGAAGTGTATTGTTCCAATGGAGTATAGACCGTCTTCAATTTTTCTTCCATCACCCCTACCAGTTTCTTTTCGGTTTTAACTTTGAATGCAAGTCTAGAGTATTGAGTCCAAAGGAACCTATATGACTCATCCCCTAGGATACCTGTATTGAATAACTTTTCTTCACTGAGATTCAAAATCTCTATTGAGGTACCCCACAATCTTCAAATTTATTTATATCTCATTGCCATTGAAGGATGGTGGCCTTTATCCTCTTTGCGGTGTCATTTTCCTGGAAGAAGTTTGGGAGAGATTCGAACATAAAAATTCTTATGGCCCCAATCTTCTAGGTCATCCATTCATCCACCGCTAGTGCCTTCTTTCTCATAACCCTCAAGACATCAACATTGCCTTCTAGGAGAAGTGTCCCTGGAACCGAAGGTCCATGTGTTTCGGAAGCAAGGGGGTGCACTAATTCTATTAGGAGTCCCAAGAGATTGTCGTTAGCTATTTTCAACTCCTTCACCCTCTAAGAGTGCTTCTCATACCGGGTCTTAATAGCCTGGCTTACTTCATTTAGGAATTCCAATTCCCCTTGCTGAGTTCTTTTACCCAGAGGCACCTCTGTGATTATATATTCTTCAGCAGTTACCTCTAAATCTTCTTTTCCTGCTGGAGGGGCAGAAATTGTTGCCACAACATTACCATCTTGGGCCCTTCGAGTGTTGTGAAAGGTACAAGCCCTCTTGGGCTTCTTAGGCACTTGGCTCTCAGCCAACATTTTGGCAAGTGATGGTGGGGTCATGATAGTAGTTGGAGATTTTATTTTATGGGCTTCCGCTAACCACTGCGGTGGGTCAACTATCCTACTTATTATTACCCCTATACTTGGAGTTCCTCTAAGGTTCAATTAAGGTTCCCCTCTAGACATATTGTCTTCTGCGTCAATGGGGTCCTCACCTAAGTGTCCTTTATCTCCCTCTGCATCACCTTCCAGAATGTCATCCATAGGTGGGCTAGGTGGTGGAGGAGGTTGAGGCAGCTCATTCAGATATAGACTTGTTGAAATATGGCCACAAATTTATCGACCGCTATATCCAGTGGTGTCAGCAAACTCTGATCATCGATTAGGCTTAGGGGAACTATGTTGGATGTTACGATTTTTCCCGAAGGTTCAGTTTCCTTGTCAGCCAAAACTTGCTCCATGACTGGGTTATTTTCTTTCTCTTATGGTATTTCCTTTTCTCCTTCAGCCTCTTCAGGTTGGGACTCATCTTCTTCTTGGGCCTCCACATCTTCTAGCCTTGTTGACTCATGTATGGGAACCTCAACTTCTTGTTCCATTATCTCTTCTACAACACTGTCAACCATACCATGTAATTCTCCAAGATCACCCATAGGGAAGAAGTCATCAACGTTGATCTGTGTTATCTCTGGGGGACTCTCTGGATGATCCTCTCTATTGGAGGAGGAGGAAGAAAGTACCTCAACCTCAGGTACATCCTCGAGCTTCAAGCCCAGATTTATATTTTGTGGGGGCTGATATTCCTTTTACTTCTTTCTTCTCTTGAGTGGCATTTTGGGCTCCATAGCTATCATGGTTTTGGTGATCTCTGATTCACATGCTGCACTTAATAGAATAGCTAGGGAAGGATAATCTCCTCACGGAGGACAAGACCCTACCGGGGTAGCTCCAAAACCAAAATTCACTCCGATGTTTGCTGCTTCCATTAATTTCTCAGAGTGCTCTAATTTATCACCCAACTCCTCAATCAGGGGGGCCAAAATGGGGTCTGGGACTTGAGGTGGAGTGCCAACATTTTTCTTACCTTGGGCTTTGGATTGCCCCGCTTCCTAGGTGCCTGATGCTCCTAAAGATTGATAATCTATTAAGACACTCTTCAGGAAAACCTTCTTGAAATACGAGTGGCTACGATCAATTACTACTCTTGAGATGACCTCGATACTCAAAATCTTTGATGTATTCCAATCTACCCGAGGGAGGTCCATTTTATCTATACCTGTATCTTTATACTCGGAGTCCTCTTGGGGCCTAGTGTCTGAAAATGTCTGTGGGAATGTTCATAGCTTTATTTTTTCCGTCATTCCTTTCACCATCTTGGTGTAGCACCGCTTCCAGACATCATAATCATCTTGGCAGTTGGCCTAGAAATCTTCTATGTGTCAAGCATGGGGGTTTACCCCCTTGGGCATTAACCTTTGTAGTCACCCGAGTGGGTCATAATCCTTGCAACTGAAAGAATATTTTGCTAAGTTAAAGTTGCTTAGCTCCTTTTCTACTTCCTGGGCCATGGTGAGGGAGCAAGAGTATTGCCCGCAAATGAATGGGAATGAGGAAATTGTGACCTTCTTCAAGGTTTTCAAAGCATGTGTCTGCAAAATCAGCCTGCGAAATTCCAATAAAATAATATTGTCCCCACAATGTTTGGGCAATAGAAAGGGATCCCCGAAGAAGTCAGACACCCGAATATACGTGAAATGGGAAAACTAGATGAATTAATGTCCCCATGCACCAACCAAGCTCATGGTGTGTGATGATAATTAGAATCCCTGATCACCAATGATCACCTTCATCTTGTGAAAGATGAAGGGATTTTTTACTCTGCAAAAATGTGGGAAACTCTGGTCCCACTGAATTTGGGGGAAGTGGTCCCATGGAGAAACCTGACCAATTCCTTCCCTAAGAAAACCAACTGTTGGTAAACCTTGGATTCCCTGGCACTATCGTGAAAGCGGCCAAAGGACATAAGAAGTCATGTAGAACTTCTTCTCTATGTCAACCTTCCTCATCTGGATGTCTACATGTGTGACGATAATGTCAGTCCATTCAAAGTGTGCCTTGTTGGTGGTCATACCATATAAGAAATAATACATCTAGGGGGATAATTCCAGGGCATGGGGTTCCCCAAAAATCCTACACAAAAAGATAATTCCTGCCTAGATGGGCTCCTTGAAGTCAGAGCGAGGAAGCTCTGTCCGCATTTTCTTGTAATCCCGACGCGGAATTTTCAGCCATTCAGTGTTGGGGTGGCATCAAGCCATGTTTGTCGTGTCCTCATACTGCTGGAGGGCGTCTACCTTGGTGAGAGAAACAACACCTACGAATCATGGGATGCACCACCCTCTGGCAGTAGCATCATGGTCCAATGTGATGATGGGCGTCGAGTATCCCAGAGGAGTAGGGGAAGTCATCACAGCAATCATACTGCCTTGGCAATAACCCCTAGCCAGGAGAAAAATTAGCTATGGCGCTTGAACTGAGCATGGAAAACTAGCTTCTTGAATAATTTTGGATGTCGCTAAGTTAACTGAATTGGAGTCATTGGAGCATCGAAGCTGATGGATTGTTTGAATGGGGCTCTTCAATTTGACCCATGTACCGACGTCTGTGTCGGTGATCTCTTTAAGAATAGACTCAATTTGGGACCCATTAATCATCCTGTTACTATTATATTTTTGGATTAGTAGAAGTTTTTCCAATGTCTTCTCTATCTTGTTCTTCTTACTAGTGTCTGCAGTGGCACTCAAGAGTTCTGGAATCCCAGGAGGTGAAGACCCTGAAGTCGTTTCTTTCTTTCTTTGACCTATACCTGTGAATCAGACAACCGTCAGTATATAAACATTGAAAGATTCTAGATTCTGGATGCTTTGAGAGTGACTTTTCCCTTTCACCTAAAATAGAGAGACGTTAAGGAATCCTAAATGGGATCATATGTTTGAGATTTAATACAATTTTAAAACATGAAATATTTCTTTCTTACCAAGGATCCAAAACGATGACCCAAAAGGGGTTCGTATGAGGTGGAAAAGGTTGGGCCTACTGACACACTTGATATTAACTTGAAAAGACAACAATTTTAAGTGATAAGACAGGTTGCCTTATTGTCGTACTTTAACACACGCATGCCCACTCAGCTGAGTAATGTAATTTAATGGACATCTATTCTGGCGTGAGTGGAATGAATGCCACTTGGGACAAATTTTAAATGTTCATTTGTGGGAACTAATTATGCTATTAAGATAGAAAGGATGGAGGAGAGAGAAAAATTAATGGCTTGTTGGTGAGGTGGCCTCTGCAACTAACATACCTACCTCCTTGATATCTAGGAAGCACCAACCAGGGTGGTGAACCTGTTTATTAGGTGTACATGGTCTAAGACCTTGTAAAGAATTGGGAAGATAAAGGGTCCTTAGGAATTGCTTCTGAAACACCCAACTGGGCAGAAACTCTTAGAAACACCATGTCTCTATGCAAAGAAAAAAAAATAGAGCACTGCAGACTCAAAAAATTTAGAAATGAAACTAAACCTACAGCGAGCTACTAGAACTCGGAGACTCAAACTTATATCTCTTACAGACTCAAATTTACAAGAAATCTATAGAGACTCGACTTTACAAATAATTTACAGATTATTCACAAAATATGTACAAAATATATACAAATGAAACTACGACATATTTACAAACTTCCTAGCAGGAAGAAAACATTATTTACAAAATCCATAACCCAAAAGGGTGGACGTCTCTCCATCTAAGATAAATGACTAAAAAAGGAAGAAGATGCACCAAGATCAAGGACAACATCATTCCGAATGGCAGATGCAACCTTGAATCGACGAAAGAGAACATATGCAAAGAAAAAAGAAAAAACACACGAGACAGAATGAAAAGCCAAAAAGAAAAAAAAAATGTGAACAAACAAGAACAAGGAACAGGTACGAAATGGAAAAAAAACCCAGCAAATGAAGGAAGCGAGAAACAAGCAGAGAAACAGAGGAAACCAAACGAAACAAAAACAAAGGAACCCAAGAGCCTACCTGGAACTCAAAATTCTGAAAGGGGATATTGCAAATAGATTCACTCTGTCACCTAAACAGTCCACCAGAACCATTGAACACACTTTTGTACCTTTTAGCTCAGGCCTCTCAGCTCAGAAAACAAATTTCTTTGCTCTCAAGAAAATTTGCCAGAAGGTAACTTATTTGCAGTAAGTGTAAAAAATGACAAGGTAAAAAGCCTTCAATAATGCCTAGGAGAGCGCATTAGTTACCAAAAGTGACTTCAAGAAACACACCCACAACCAAGGTCCAGACTCAAAAACACCTAACGGTCATTCACCTTCGAAGAAAGACAAAATGATTACCTATTATCAAAGATCTGGAATCACCCGCTTGGGAATGACACTCTGGGAATTAGATCCCGGAGACAACAACAGACACCAAAATAAAGGAAAAGACCAAACATGACCAAAAGGCCTAAAGCAAAAAAGGACCAAACCAAAGTGAAAAGAAGGGAAGGAAAGAAAAGAAAGGGGGACCAGACATTTTGCACACAAAATGTAGGGACAGGCATCCAGGGCATAACAAATGGTGAATCACTAGGATAGATGCCTCGTGCATTTGAGAACTCCAGAACTCTGATTGAAATGATGGGGACCTTATCATCAGTAGAGATGTGTCGTCATGACGTGACTCTAGGAACCAGGGAAGCTTGCTAAGATTTAGATTTAATCTTTTCCAATATTATGTGTCTTAAGCTTCAACTGAAGGGACAGAGGTAGAACCCAACTAGAGAAAATATAGAGAAACCACACTAACATAGAAGATTTGGCACTTGACGGGTGTCTCATCACTCCTCGGAATCCATACTTTTCACCTTCCAAATCTTCCTCTTTTTTTGTGAATTGGGGAGACGGTACTACTTTCACAGGGTCCTCAAGCTTAGCTTGTTATTGTGGCAGTACTTCTTTCACCTCATCATCCTTTTGATCTATCTTTCTATAGACCCTTTTGTCCTTTGGATTTAATTTATTTCCTTTTTCAAAATAATAGCCAATATTTGTTCTTCTGAGGAGAAACATCAATACCTAATTCAGCGAAGAGTCTCTGACACTCAAAGCCCCATGTTAGGAACTTCCCAAGGAGAGGATAGGGCCAACCTTTGTTTAACATCTAGTTTGGGACCACTAAAATGTGCGAGGAGAATATCTCAGCTTGCACGACCATTATGCAAGGCATTCCAATCTAACAAAAGAGGGAAAAACATCGGGGCCAAAAAAAAAAAGACCAAAAGAAACGGACAAATGGAACACACAAAAAGACCAGACAAGGGTAAAAGTTTCCAAAGCTATTTACAAAGGAGGGTGTGCCTGAGCGGCAAACTCAAAGGCTATTTACAAATGGTATATACATATGGTACATCTCCCCCAAGGAGCATAGTCTTCCACCTTACTCGAAGTAATGTTTTAGAAACTGTCTGTTGATAGACAATGTGATAGCTTCTCCTGTTAACGAACTAAGATTGTATGTGTTGACTTCACAGATTTTCGATATTTGAAAGGATCTGAGCCAGAGCCTATGGAACTTTCTATGTTTTCCCTTCTCTTGGCCTTTTTCCACAAAAGGACTAGGTACGAGGTCCTAAAAGCCTTGAATTGGGCACTCTTGTCAAACCATCATTTTACCATGGCTTGGTGCTTTGAAAAATGCTCTAGTGCGTGATCCCTCTACACTTCCAACTGCACTAGGTTAAGGAGACGCACTTCAACGATGTTATCTTGGTTGTTAAACTCTTGCATAAACTATAAGGCTGGGAACTATAGGTTAATTGGGAACACTGGATTTAAGCGATACACTAGGTGGAATGGGGAAGTCCCCAAAGCGGCTTGGATTTGTATGTGGTCTTCCCATAAGGAAAACCTCAATTTATGTTGCCAATCTCAGGGATTCTTTTCGATGGGTTTGATGACCTCTAAAATTTTCTTATTAGTGGATTCTGCTACCTCATTTCCTTGTGGGTAGTAATTACTAGAAACCTTGAGGGTGACATGATGCAAGGAGGCTTAGCAAGAGGGGCCAGAGTGACTCCCAATTACTAGACCAACGTGCAAACAAAATGCAGAAACAACAACAACACAGTGAGAGAAGAACAACAAATATCCTTTGATTAATTAATCAAACTCATTACATGCTAGGCTGTAAGGCCTTCCTGGTTTTGGCCATATACATAACAATGAATCACAGATTGACCTTCATATAATAGAGATCACAAATCTCTAATCTCAATATCTAAACATTTTCGTTCTTTCTCTAAGACTGATACCTAAACTAAGAACATAGTAAAGAATATATACAAGCCTCCATCAAAGAGGTCGGCACTCAGATCCATAAGAGAGACCCAAATTTAGGTCCACATAGATCCCAATGAGAGACCCCACATTAATTAAGCAACAAAAATTAAATGTAGAAGTCGACTAGATGAGGATAAACATCTGGGAGGATGATCACCAAAAATCAGCAACCGTCGGGTAAGGACATACCTGACCATCAGAAAAAACATCACTAAACGCATACCCTAGCATTAGAAATCCCATTAGTAAAGAGATCACCAAAATTCATTGGTAAAGCACGAACCCAAGAAATAGAAGACAAACTAAAAAGAAAAAGTAAACATATTTTTAGTTGAGTAGGATTGCCATGGACCCGAGATGCTCCTGCATTAGACATTTGGGGTTTATAGAAATGCTTCCCCAAATCATGTATTAATTCCAATCTAAAATGAATCCAACTTAGATTGAGAAATCCAAGATGAGTCCTCAATCAGTCTGTTCTTCCATTTTACTAGATACTCCATGTATTCCTTTCCTCTTGTACTTCTTCCCACTCTCTGCTTCAAAATCTGTTCAACTTCCTCTATCTATTTCTTAGGATAATCACTTTGTACTGTCTCTTCTTCATCATGTTCATGATATATTGAATATAGGTGATATATCCATGTCATCGGGTAATTCAATTTCATAAGCATTTCCACTGTCAAATCTTCTCAGTATTTTACAAGGACCAAATTTCTTCATCTTCAATTTACCATATATTCCAATAGGAAATCTACCTTTCTTCAAATGAACCATTACAACATCACCAACTTCAAACATTTTGTGTCTTCTTGATCTTTCTGCATTATCCTTGCATTTTTGATTACTTTTATCTAGCTTTTGTTTTAAATCTTCATGCAATGTATTCATAAACTCAACAAATTCCTCTAGTTCTTTTCTCTTCTCTGGCAATGTCTCTCAAGTCTGATATACCTCTCGGTTGTGTGCCATTACCAATATCAAAAGGTTTCTTTATAGTACTTCTATTTAATGAACTATTGTATGCAAACTCTGCTTGTGCCAACATCAAATCCCAATTACTTGGTGTCTCCAACTAAACATCTCAACAAATTACCCAAACTTTGGTTTACAACCTCTATTTTTCCATCAATTTATGGATGAAATGTTGTTAGAATTTAATCTTTCCTTGGTGAAATATGTAATTAAAGGATAAACCAAGGTATCCTAATTTTCATTTGTCCTCTAGTCCAAGTAGGTGGACATGTCACATTTTTGTAATTCCTTTAATAAGGAAATTAGATATTCCTCCTTAAGAAGATTCCTACACATGGCACACACCTAATGTGAATGTGGCACTCATAGGATATGGGAGTTACATTCAAACTCCTTCACTCATCTCTACTTAAGAAATTTTTCTCTCTCACTTATTAAGGTTGGTTCTCACAGGTTGGTTCTAATAGGAATTCTTCTCTCTTCTTCTCTCATTCTCATTCTTGCTTTCATAATATTGTAATGATCCTCTTTCTCAATCTCTCTCTCCTTTTCTAGGTTTTGTGCCTCATTCATATCATTCACAAGGGGTTTTTTCTTATTTTTTCCCTTTTCAAAATTCTTGTATACTTGTCTTGGTCTTGGAGCATTTTGGGTGATCTTGGTGTTTGATCTTGAAGGAAAATCTCTCTCTCTCTCTCTCTCTCTCTCTCTGGTAAAAATATTCCTTTGCAATCTCTCTTGGATTCTTTCCTTATCTCCTTTCCATTTTCTTTTATGATTCTAACATGGTATTAGAGTTGGTTTAATCCTTGTTTTGAGTGTGCATGCAAAAATAGTTGAAAGATATCTCTGTTGAGGAGAAGAAATCATATTTTTGTTGATCTAACTCTTGTTTGCAGGGAATTCTTTCATTCTTTTTGCAAATCTAAGTATTTTCATATCTATTTCAAGTTTTTTTTTAAAGTTCTAATCTCTCCCTCTGTCAGGCAACCGCAAGGGTTTTCAAGTTTTTTTAAATTACTAATCCCACCCTCTATAAGGAAACCACAAGGGTTTTCATTTTTCATGCCTTTTCATTAATTCTATCTATCTTATTTGTTGGTTAATACTTTGTTCAACATATTCTGATTTGTCATTCTCGAAAATCTAATATTGAGGTCTAACTACTATTTTTTTTTAATTTTCTGCATCTCTAAAGTTTCTTACAAACTAATCTCTATTTCTATTCTCTAAATCTGTTGTTAGCGTATTGTATCACTCTTTCATATCATTTTTTAATCTAATATAATTATATCTTTTTTGTTTTCTTTCTTATCTCTGGTGGTTGCAGGCATATCTCCCTTCCTTGCATCTCTCCGTGACTTTGCACAGCAGATATTCCTTACTTGGAATTTTAAGCACAATAGAATTTGGCTTTGATCAGCATTATATTGATCTCCCATCATACTTTTTCTTACATAGCTTCCTTGTATCCCTACGTAGCATTTTTTCAATCCTTTTCTGGTAGCATCTCCTTTCCTGCCCCTGGGTCACACTGCCAAGGAAAGCTCCCTCTTGTGTAAGTTGCTTCTTGCACAACATCTTTATCATATTTGCACATAGCTTTCATTGTTTTTATTAATCCTTCCATAGCGCAGCCTATTAGCTTTGTAGAGATCGTTACGCAAGAGTTGGTAAATTATTTTAGTTTCTCAGCATTAACATATTCCTTTGCGCAACCTTTTTCCTTATATATTCATTGCACAGATTTATCATCCTTGTGCAACCCTTTCACTTCATTATGCATTAGATATTAAGATTGGTTCACCTCCAATCATCTCTAGAACCATTGCTACCGACAATAAAGGCGTTCTTATCTAATATAATTTGATTTATATAAAGATTGGTGTATCTTTTCTTTACATAGTGTTTTAGTATTCCTTGCTTTCTATGCAACATTCCTTTGTTGTTTTCCAAGCATTCTACCTTGCACAGCTTTGTATAGCTCTTAGCGTAGCTTTCTTTGTAAAACTTTCATACTTCTCCCATTAAGTTTCACGTAGCTGATATTTTCACTTTTGTTTATACTTTAAACTTTCTTCACATATTTTTGGTCTTCAACCACTGTCTCAGCATTGTAAAACATTGTCATATCATTCTTTCTTGCACAACTTATCCTTTTCTTAAGTGTTCTACTTTCTTTTGTTTATCATTCTCTCTTCTACGTAGCTAACTTCTCCTCCTGCACAGTCTCTCCTTCCTTCTCTTCCAACGTAGCATTTGCCTTGGCTTCTTCCTTCTCCCTTAGCACCAGCTTTCTTCCTTCTCCTCCAACGTTGCCTCTCCTTCTTTCAACTTGTTTTTTCTTGTTTTTTCTGCAGCAACACTCAAAATACTGTCTCTGCCCTCGCAGCTCTTCCCTCTTCTAGCTTAGATTATTCTTCATCGGACCTGTCCTCCCAAAAAGAAACATAACATTTTGCAAGTTATTCTTTTTTAAAATAGCAGTTGAAAGGTTTGTTTTTGGTTTGACCATTAAATTAGTTCATTTAAATAGTTTCTCTACATCTTATTCAAGTTTTTTTTATAATAATCTTCCATCTTGTTCCTTGCATTTTTTTTTTTTTTTTTCTGTAGGCTATTCTTACGATTGTCAGACATCATTCTGAGATTCTATTCTCTCTGCATGTTTATCTAACTTTAGTCTCAGTTTGAACTATCTTTGACTCTTTTTCATTAATTTTATAATTTTGGTCAAATCTTTAATTACATAAAAAGATTAAATGTCAATACATTTTTTTTTCTTAATATTACTTCATATCATTTCATTCCTACGTTGTTTGAATCAATTCTAACCATTTTCTATTGTTATCTCGTTAATTAGTGGTAATTAAAATTTGTTCCTCCATTTAAATTTAATTTAATTTTTTTTTCAAATATTTGTTTAACCTTTCAAATTGTAAGTTACAATAAATTAAATTCATTTTTCTTGATCTTGCTATATATATATATATATATATATATATATATTGTAATTCTCTCCATTTTAGTTAATCTGATCATTTTGATATGGAGATATATCATTTTGATTTTTATTCGTAAGAAAGGAGTTTATGTTCTTTAAACAAAGGGGTAATCATTCTTGTTATACATTAAGCTTCTCACTTATTCTCGTGTTTAACATTTAGTTAAACTGAACTTCTCCTTATAATTCTATTTAGTGTTAACTGTTTATTCTCTATTTTACTCAATTCTAATTTATTTTCATTTACTTTTGTTGAATATGATGAATCTACTAAAGGTTATAGATTTTATTGTCAGAAACACTGAGAGGGGGGGTGAATCAGTGTTTATCTATTAATTATATTTCAGCCAATTAAACATATATCAAATGTGTATCCAAAGAAACATAACACAAGAACACATAACACATGATATGATTACGGAGAACCTTGATCAGAGGAAAACTCTGGTGGGAATTAGTACCCACAAAATATTGTACTAGGTATAATGAACCTGTTAAAGTTCCTTTGCCCTGTTAGAAGTAGTCTTTACAAATTGAGTACAGTGACCTAGTTAAAGGTCTGACCCTGTTAGGAGTCTTTTACAATAACCCTGTTAGGGGTGTATGGCTCACTTCCCAAATAATATGAAGGCTACAACCCTCTGAATTTTGATATGCACTATATCAAAAATGAACTATTGTAGTGACACTTTTGTTTGATCAGTTCCGTGTATGCGTGGATCCTCTTACTTCTTCAAAGAGCTATATCATCTTCTGACTTCATTATACTATCCCTCTGTAACTTCTTCTTACACAATAATTGACACTTGTAACATATCTTTACATTACATACTTATATCTTTAAATCTGAATAGGAGTGACCCAAAAGAAATCATTAGTCGGCCCTAAAACAAAAATACATAACGCTTCCAAACAAGTCAGCCCAAGCATGTTTACTATAACATTAATTACATTATTACAAACTTACAACTAAAGGCACTTAGCCATTACATTATAATATCATACACGCTAATCAAAACTGTAGTCAGCTTCCATGCTTTGTTTCCTGGACTGCAGGTTTGCTAATCTGTCTGTAACTTTTCCGTACTCATGTTCTGTACTCTGTGCATTTAGATCTAGCATGTATATACACCATAGAGTATACATCTAAGCACACATGTTCTGGTGTGATCTCTAACATGTGCATTGATGTGCTAATCTCTGTATCTCTCTGTCTGTCCTATTTTCTGTACTTAGTCATTTTATCTTCTAAGTTATCTTTGATAGAAACTTAGTATAAATTTGTTGCCATGATTGACAACACAAAATAAGTCATGCCTCCTCAGGAAGTCAACTTGCCAACAATCTCCCCCTTTGTCATTTATGGCAACAAAGGAATTTGGCTAAGTTACTCAAAATGACTTCATATACATATATATGCATATATACTTCTCCACATATACACATTCTATACTACTCCCCCTTTGACATTAATGACAAAGGTGTGCAAAAACTCTAAGTCTTCAACATAATTACTCCATATAGACTTCTAGGTATACAACTTGAAGAGATTGAATCTCTTTTTCCCAAAAGAATTTCATTGCATCAACAGTTTGAAGATGCGCGCATAGGGCATATGCCAACTTTCCCATTTTCATCAGATCCATGCAAGGACCTTGATCATATGTCTATATGGTGTTATCAATATGTTTTATATTCTCATTAAGAACTGCTAGAGATTGCACAAGTGCATTCCTCAACTGAGTTTGTCTTACTCTTATCTTGCTGATTTCCAGTTTTGCCTTCTCAAGTTTGTCTAACTGCCCTTGGTAGACATTGTTGCATATGCTCATATCTTGCATGGAATTTTCAACTAATTTTCTTATGTTGTTCACCATTTCTTCTGCTTTTGTTATCTTTTTAGTGTGCTTAGAGGTGAGCTTCACTCTATCCATACAGTTTGCTATGACTTTCTTTCCTTTATCTGCCAATTCCTTCAATATAGCTTTCCCAATCTTTAAGGAATTCAGATCTAAGGTAAAGTTCTTTACCAAGTCATGTAGTCTCTCCTTCTTATATTCATCTTCTGCAATCTTAGTAGCAGATTCTACTAAGCTAGTGAAATGTGACTTGAAGTTTGATAAGATGTTGTCTACATCTTCAACTAATTGTACTTTGGCCACTTTCTGATCAGTAGGCACTAAGTCATTCAAAATATTCACTATTTCCAAGAAGTGAGGATTCCTCATTACTTGTTTCTCTTTTTCCTTTTCCATGGAAAGGATGCTTATCTTGATAAGGCCTTCTTCTCCCTATGCATCTAAACTTGCTAAGTCAGGAGTTAACCTTGACAACAATGAGGTGAATAGTTGAGTGGATGGTGAGAAAATAGTGTTTTGACTTGTATCAACACATTCACTTTTGACATGAATCTCCTTCACTGGTGTCTCATTACCTTGAGTATCTTTCTCCTTATCCAAGTCTATTGGATCAAT
>MU227986.1:1576643-1622545 GCA_018584345.1 Thuja plicata | reverse complement strand
ATTAAATAAGTTTATTTCATTTATTAATATTCCCTCAAACCCCAACCTAACCTATCTCAACCACTTCTACCTTGGGTTCTAACCCTTCTCAACCCATTCAACCATGCTAATCTAATCCTAATCCTAAATTCTACTCTAACCCACCTCCTAATGTTTTCACATTCCATTAAGGAATGCTTAGCAAATCAATCCACTTGAGAAAGTCCACTTTCTCAAGCTAGACTTTCTTAAAGTCCATTTTCTCAAGCCATCCTCTTACATCCTCCCTTGTCTCTTTAAGGCTTTCATTAATGCCTTCATTAATATGAAGACCTTAAGCCTATGTCTCTCCCATGCCTTATTAATGCCTTGGGAATTAATGGCTCTTACATATTCATTTATGAGTCTCCTAATTCATAAATGAACCTTGTCCCCCCTCTCTCTCTCTGTCCCATTCTTCTATAAATAGAAGCCTATTTTGAGAGAAAATAAGCCTTCACATTAGATCAAAATTACATTGTTATGTTGTTGGATTCATCCTAGATTTGCATTTCACTTATTATCTCATGCTAGTTCATTGTTTTAGTTTCATCTTTTAGAGCTAGAATACATGCTTTCTCATATTTTTAGCTTAATTTTGAATTAAATCGTTCATGCTAGAATAGTATTGGTCACTGATTTGTAGCATATTCTGAGGGCTAATATGCAACTAATCACACTCTTTCTAGTTAGAAGGCAATAGGTTGGTTTTAGTGGGTTTTACATGCTTTTCTAACCCTTTTGGACTAATATAATGACCTATTGAGTGTTTTTGTTGTTTTCAACAGGTACCCAAATACACATGCACAGATGCGCTTAGTAGGAGAGTACTCATAATCAAAGAGATACAACTAAAAAGTGTAGGATTGGATGATTTGAAGGACCTCTACAAGGAAGACAATGATTTCAAAGAAGCTTATGAAGCTTGTGTAAAGTTTCATCAGGGGTTCAAGGTGGATTTCAGTGAGTTTGTGTTGCTAGAAGGCCTATTGTTCAAAGGTCATCTTATGTGTATACCTCAGTGCTCAATGAAGGAAAACATTATGAAGGAAAAACACCAAGGAAGCTTGGGAGGCAACTTTGGATTGGATAAAACATTGGAGCAGATGCATAGGCATTACTACTTGCCTAAGATGTAGTCAGATGTGAGGAGATTTGTAGAGCAATGTCAGATTTGTCAAAGGGAAAAAGGAAAAAGGAAAAATAGTTGGTTGTATCAACCATTAACTATACCCCAAAGGCCTTGGGAGTGCCTTAGTATGGATTTTGTTTTGGGGTTACCAAAGACACCTAGGGGACATGAAAGTGTGTTTGTGGTGGTGGATTATTTTAGCAAGATGGCATACTTCATTCCATGCAAGCAGACTAATGACGCCTCTCAAATTGCAGGTCTATTCTTTAGGGATATAGTAAGAATAGATGGTTTTCCTTTGAATATTGTCAGTGACAGGGATACAAAGTTTGTGGGTCACTTCTGGAGAGCTCTTTGGAAGATGCTTGGAACTAATTTGTCTTTCTCCTCAGCCTACCATCCACAATCAGGTGGGAAAATAGAAGTAGTGAACAGGTCACTTGGGAATTTGCTGAGGTGTTTGACTAAACAACATGGACAATCTTGGGATCATATCATAGGGAAGGAGAAATTTTCATACAATGATTCCATTAATAGGAGTACAAGTAAGAGCCCCTTTAAGATAGTCTATGGGGTCAATCCTAGAGGGATTTTGGAGCTGAGGGATCTCAGTTTGAGGGACAAGAGGAGTGCACAAGGAGAGTCATTTGTAGAGAAAATGAAGGAGCTACATGATAAAGTCAATAAGACCCTACAAAAATAAGTGGAGAAGTACAAAACCAAAGCTCATAAGACCAGGAGGGACTTGCAATTCAAGGTTGGGGATCTATTACTTGCCTACCTTAGAAAGGAGAGGCTACCCAAAGGCCAACCAACTAAGCTACTAGTGAAGAAGATTGGACCACTGAAGATTTTGCATAAATATGGTAATAATGCCTATGAAGTGGAATTGCCCTCTGATTTGGGAATTTCACCTATTTTCAATGTTTGTGACTTATACCCCTACAAGGGATCACCTCCAAACATAGGTCAGTCTACACTTACCGATTTGGAGGAAGATGATTAGGTGAAAGATTTGCCTACCCCAAAGCCATTGCAATTGGAAAGTGTTTTGGACTCTAAGGTGATAAAGAAGACAAGTAAGGGTAATTACAAGGAGTGTCTCATCAAGTGGTAGGGACTAGCTAAAGATGAGGCTACTTGGATGATAGAGCTAGAGATACTAAAACATGGGGTCACCCTTGAAGACCTCCTAACTCAAGGGACTTGAGTTATTTTCTCTAGGGGAGTATGGTGCAGGGAACCTCCCTATTTGATGTTATGGTGTTGTTTAGGGTTTAATTAGGAGTTTGTGTGAGTGGTAGAATAAGTTCCAAAAGGTTGGAAGCAATGTTAGTCTAACTTCATGTTTGTAAGGGCTTTAGTGCTCATTAGGGGTTTTGGGTCTTTTGACTTCAAATTGTAAAAAGTTTCCATTTTAGTGAAACATGGGTTGGAGGTATGTTTTAGGACCCTACATATCCTATTTAGGGTCCTAGGAGTCAACATCAATCATCGAGTTGACATAGAAATTCAAAATGCTTCAAAATGCAAAAAGTTGCTAGCAACTTTGAAAGTTGCTCGAGCAAATTTTGCAAGAAATGAAAAAATGTAGTTAAAATGATTTGTAACTACCCATGCTCAGTATATGAGCATGGAATTGATGTGTGGAAAAGGTTAATGATATTTTTTATTGAGACATTTACTTTTGACACCTCTGTACAGATATTTGTAGCTCCATTTGCATAATTTGCATTGTATCTTTATTTATATATGGTCCTGTATGGATTAGCATAGGTGGTCAGGCTCCATGATAGTGTAGTGTTTATTTTTAGATTTCATATTCAATAGGTTTTTTTTTTAAATTTTAGTAGGTTTAAAGTTACAAGATTTTGAAGGTCACTGGTTTGACAGAGACAAAATAGTGCTGCCAAGATAGAAATGGCTCTAACCTAGTTTTCCTTTGGTGGAATTGACTAAAACCATGGGGAAGGTAGGGTTAGGGTCATTAGATAGGATTTTTGTTCTTTTTTTTGTTTCCTCAATGGATTTCACAGGCCAACAATGAAGCCCTATGGCTGACTGGTGAAACCAGGTGAGCCAGGATAGGGAGAAGACAAACTTTGTGTGAGCACCCAAGACCTTTTGGTGAAGACTTAGTTGAATTTATAGATGCAATAAATAGTCTACTAAAAGAATTCAATGGTGGTTGGAGGTGAATCATTTATTGGAGATAAGATTTTCAATTTTTCATGTTCACTGGTCCAGAGGCCTAATTAATAGGCTATAATCTAGGGTCTAAAAGAAAGTAGGGTTTTGGGTGTCATCAGAGGTCAGGGTTTTTTATTATGATAGGGTTGAATGATTTCTTGAATATTTTCAAGTTTTTTTGTGGGGACGTTTAGGGATTTTGGAAGCAATAGGCCAAAATCAGTTAGAATAGACCTACAAGGAGTTGAGCAATTAGCCCTCCTAGTGAGTTAAAGACCAATTGGATTGGTGAAGCATCTTGGAGTGTTGGTGTGGATCTATAATGACAAAGAAAGGGCCAAGAAGTGTATGGATATTTTCAGTGAGTGTGTGGGAAGATCCTAGGTAGAGGATTGGAAATCTAGGTAGAGTTGTAGAGAAGGAAACTAAGCTTTTGGTTAACTAGTTGGACTAGTTGAGCTTAGAAATCTTGGAGTCTTCCAAGAATCAACTATACCTTGGATGATAAGTTGGTGGATAGGATCTTGGAGATCCTAATTGGTGGAATATCCAACAAAGAAAAACCATTGGATGTTTGGTTTGTTCAAACAAGCACCTAGGAGAGAGGAAAGGCTCTAGATTGTCAAACCCTTTGCATCAGTTGCACTGGGATGCACTTACTTCATTTGATGTTTATCAATTTGTTCCATTTGTAAGTTGCACTGGGATGGACTTGCTTCAGTTGATTTTTATCAACTTGTTCCATTTGAAAGTTGCACTGGATGATTCTTTATTATGTTCCTCAGTGAGAAGATGGTTCTTTATTCTGTTCCTCAATGAGAGGATGATTTTTCATGGGTTTCCCTACTATTTCACATTTTCTTGAAGGCAATATTTTATTACTTCTCATAATCCTATCTTATGGTTTAGAATGGTAAACATGCTTGGAAATCAGGGTCTTGAGTTTATTTGGTGCTTAAGTCTCTTATTCTTCTAATTTATCTTTGTCTCTCTCATATTTATTTATATACTAACATGATAATACACTGCATTCTTCATTGCTTAGATCATGAGTCATGTAGGTGATGGAGTTGAGACCCATTCACTTATAGTGGGATGACTCATTAGTGGACTGTCTATATCCATATGATTGACACAATGTTGATGTGGGTTTTCATTAGTTGACCTTGTTTGTGGTCATTTGTGTATTAGTATATTTCTTTCATGAGAGCATTGATTAATTCCTTCATACATAATTTTTTATTTTTGAACCTTTGAGAATTTATTCTATCTTGATATTATGTTAGCTCCATTGCATTTTGGTGAACAATTACATTTATCTTTATCTCTAATTCAGTTTTCAATATATGAGAGTTTCCTTAAAATTATACTTTGATGTTACAAATTTAAAAAGATATACTAACTTAAATATGAGATTGAATTCTACTTGTGGATAGTTGCCTTGTTTTCTTGTTCCATGTTTCAGGTGATCCATCAAGGCCCAATAAAGACATCAATTCATTTTCACATGTCATGTGTATCACAAGACTACTTGAAGATATGCATATACTTTCACTTGAACACATTTTAAGGACTTGTCCACTTCTCTTGGCTCTACCAAAGCTACTTGTACATCACATTTCTAGAAGACCACTTGCAAACTTGAAGACAATACAATTTCTTCCTTATATTGAAGATCAAGTTGCATATTTTTAAAAAAATTTGGGTTTCATACTCCTTGTTGTAAATACCCCAAGTAAAGATTAAAGGGGGGTTTTAGAATTTAATATTTCCTTCATGAACTATGTAATTAAAGGATAAACCAAGGTATCCTAATTTGTATTTGTCCTCTAGTCCAAGTAGGAGGACATGTCACATTTTTGTAATTCCTTTAATAAGGAAATTTGATATTCCCCCTTTAGAGGATTCCTACACATGGCACACACCTAATGTGAATGTGGCACTCATAGTATATGGGAGTTACATGCAAACTCCTTCACTCATATCTACTTAAGAAATGCTTCTCTCTCACTTCTTAAGGTCGGTTCTCAAAGGTTGGTTCTCACAGGTTGGTTCTAATGGGAATTATTCTCTCTTATTCTCTCATTCTCATTCTTGCTTTCATAATATTGTAGTGGGCCTCTTTCTCAATCTCTCTCTCCTTTTCTAGGCTTGGTGCCTCATTCATATTATTCACAAGGGGTTTTTTCTTGTTTTTTCCCCTTTCAAAATTCTTGTGTACTTGTCTTGATCTTGGAGCATTTTGAGTGATCTTGGTGTTTGATTTTGAAATAAAATCTCTCTCTCTCTCTCTCTCTCTCTCTCTCTCTCTGTGTGTGTGTGTGTGTGTGTGTGTGTGTGTGTGTATGTGGTAAAACTCTTCCTTTGCACTCTCTCTTAGATTATTTCCTTATCTCCTTTCCATTTTCTTTTATGATTCTAACAAATGTATAACTATACTTCAACTTGGTATCTAACTTCTTCCAAAGTGTTCTTCAAAAATAGATAACAAACTTACTGTCTAGGTCAGATATAATACTTCTTGGTAATCCATGAAATGTGACAATTTCCTTGAAGAAATGATCTTCTATGTGTACTACATTGGATGTTTTTCTGCATGGTATAAAATGTGTCATCTTAGAAAATCTATCCACAACAAAAAATATGGAATCATTACCTCTTGTTGTCCTCATTAAGCCAAGAAAAAAATCCATGCTGATATCACTCCAAGGTTTCTCAGGAACAATAATTGGTGTATACAAACCAGTGTTCTAACTCACTCCTTTTGCAACTTAACAAACTCCACAACTCTTTGCAAATTTCTAAACATCCTTATACAACTGAGGCCAAAAATACCTTTCCTTAAGAGAACTCAATGTTTTATCAGTACCAAAATGTCTAGCCAATCCACTACTATGTTTCTCCTTTATTAGATTAGTTCTCATTGAACCTCTCGGTATACACAAATGAATACCTTTGAACAACATATATTCCTAAATGAAATAGTCTTAATACTTTATTGATTTGAATTAGGTGCTCTGCACACTCTCCACTACTCTACAAAATCAGGATCACTTTCATACAAATGCTTCATGTCATCAAAACCAAGACCCTCAATTCTCATTTCAGTCAACAAAGATCTTCTTCTACTCAATGTATCAAAAACTTTGTTAGAAACTCCACTCTTATCCTTAATCAAAAATTTGAAACTCTGCAAATACTCTACCCATTTCATATGTCTCTTATTCAACGTATTCTGACTACCCAAATACTTTAAAGCCTTATGATCAGTTTATAACAAAAATTCATTTGGCATTAAATAATGTCTCCATTTCTTCATGGCTTGCATAATAGCATAGAACTCTTGATCATAGACAAATATTTCCTTTTAGCATCATTCAACGTTTCTCTAAAGAAAGCAATAGGTTTGCCTTCTTGAGTCAACATAGCTCCAATTGCACTTCCACTTGCATCACATTCAAATTGAAATACCTTATTGAAATCAAGTAATGCTAAGACAAGTAATTCAACAAATTTCAACTTCAAAGTCTCAAAGATCTTATCAGGTCCTTGTGTCCATTTGAATTCTCTTTTGTCTCCTCTCATTGTCTCAGTCATAGCATTACAAATAGAACTAAAATTTCTGATAAACTTCCTGTAAAAACTTGTCAATCCATGAAATGATCTTACCTCACTGATATTCTCAAGTGTAGGCCAGCTAAGTATAGCTTCAACCTTCTCAGGATCCATCTTCAAACCATCAGCTAAAATTACAAAACCTAGATACACAAGCTCTTCTTTCATGAAGGAACACTTTTTCAGATTTATTAGCAACTTTTCCTCTTTCAATCTCTGTAATACTTGTCTTATATGCATCAAATACTCTTCTCTAGTCTTACTGAATATCAGAAAATAATTTAAATATACAATCACACATTTATTCAATAATTTCTTCAAGACTTCATTCATTAACCTCATAAATATACTTGGTGCATTAGTTAAACCAAAAGACATAACCAACCACTCATACAAACTTTCTTTTGTCTTGAAAGTAGTCTTCCACTCATCACCTTCTCTGATTCTAATCTAATGATATCCACTCTTCAAATCAATTTTGGTAAAATATCTTGGTCCACTCAAACAATCCAATATATCATCCATTCTTGGTATAGGAAACATATAATTCACTGTGATCTTATTTATTGCTCTTGAATAAGTGCATATTCGCCGTTCTCCATTCTCCATTCTTATTAGGTGCCAAAACAACTGGTACTACACAGGGACTCAAACTTTCTTGGATCAAATCTGTGCTCAACAATTCATGAACTTGTCAGTTAAGCTCTTCAATTTTGGTTGGTGTTAACCGATGTGGTGCTTTGTTTGGTAAAATAGCTCCAGGAATTAGATCCATACAATTACTGATATCTCTCATTGGTGGAAAACCATCAGGTACATTATCTGAATTTATCTCCTTGTACTCAGTGAGTAACTTCTCAACTTATGTAGGAATTTCATCTTCTGCACTCTTACTTGGTTTTTTAGGAATCAAAGCATAAAAATTATCATTTCTTCTCAAATCCTTAACAAAATATCTACCTTCCATCAGAAAAAATTTCACAGATGTATCTTTCTCGTCAATAGATTCTTCAGTCAAAGGAAAAAATATTTGCTTCTTCCCATAAACCCAAATAGAATATCTATTCAATCTTCCATCATGTATAGCATGTCTATCACATTTCCAAGGTCTACCCAACATAATATGACAACAATCCATAGGTATAATATCACACAACACCTTATCATAGTACTTTCCAATTTTCAGCTTCACAAAACATTTTTCACTCACCATTAATGTGTGCTCATCCTTGATCCATGAGATCTAATAGGTATTTGGATGATTCATCCTCTCCAACTACAAATTTTTGACCATCTCCTTGGATGATAGGTTCTCTGATCTTCCACTATCAATAATGTCCTTCCAAACTTTGTCTGCAACTCTACATCTGGTCTTGAACAAAAATTTTCTGACAGGATCTTGCTTATCCTTCTCACTCCAAAGTATTCTTGTGATCATGAGATTCTCAGGTTCATTAGGTGACTCTTCTTATATCAAATCATTTCTTCTACAACCAAATTTCTTTCTTGCATGTGTACATTCAAATTATTTATGTCCTTCTTCACCACAATTGTAACAAGTTACTTGGAATCCTCTTATGCTATAACCACCTCGGGAGTAATTACCTCTTCCTCGGTATGAACTTCCTCCTTTCCATTTAGTCTTTCCTTTATCTTGATTTGTGTCTATATTTGACTTTTCTGGTTCAGATCTACTCTTCTCACCATGAGATCTACCTCTTCCTCTAGGAAATCTACCACCTCTACCTCTTTGTCTTTGTTCATATCTCTTGTTCAATTTCTCCTCAGCTTTTAGGGAAAAATGATATGTCTCTTCAATGATTTCCATCTTGACCAAGATGATCTCATCTTGTATGGAACTTCTCAAACCATGTAGATATCTTGCTACTATTTCCACCTCATCTTCAACATTTCTAGATCCAATGTCTAATATTTTGAATTCTTTAGTATAGTCTTTCACCAATCTATCTTTCTTCCTATAACTTTGCATTCTCCGAACTAGGTTAATCTGATAATCACAAGGTAGAAACTATCCCTTCAATTTGTTTACCATCTTATCCCATACCTTAAATTTTTCTTTACCTTTCTTCTTTCAATCCAATTGTAGATGTTCCCACCATAGGCATGCATGACCTTTCATCTTTGTTCTTGAAATATTCACCTTCTTGTCCTCTGATACATTTTTATATTAAAAATACTTTTCCATTTCAGTTATTCAATCAATAAATTCATCAGAATCCAACTGTCCACTCTAATTAGGAGGATTAAACTAAGGTGTGGACTTCAAACTTGTCAAAGATCTCAGGAATCTCTCTTCTTCTTGTTCCATAACGCGGGCAGGTGCAACCTCACCTTGAACCTCTTCTACTTCATCATCACTAACATCCTCAAGATGTCTTCCTCTACGCTGGGTTGTCTCAACAACTTCCAATCTAGTATCCATCTATCTAAGCATATCATCTAGACCTAGATTTGCATGTCCTCTCCCATCTTCTACTTCACAACAATATCACCAACTAGGGTTAGGGTTTACAAGAAAGAACTAGATCTCACCAATGTTGTGATACCACCTAATGCAAGGAGGGTCAGGAAGAGGGACCATAGTGAGTCCCAATTACCAGACCAACTTGCAGACACAATATGGAAACAACAAAAATAGAGTGAGAGAAGAATAAAAAAGATCCTTTGATTAATTGATCAAAATCATTACATGCTAGGTTTTAATGCCTTCCTAGTTTCGGCCATATACATAACAATGAATCACAGATTAACCTTCATACAACAGAGATCAAAGACCTTCGATCTCAATATCTAAACATTTTCTTTCTTTCTCTAAGACTAATACCTAAACTAAGAACATAAAAAAGAATATATACAAGAGTCCACCAAAGAGGTCATTGCACAAATCTATAAGAGATACCGAGACTTAGGTCCACATAGATCCCAATTAGAGACCCCACATTAATTCAACAATGGAAATTAAATGTAGAAGTCGGCCAGATCAGGATAAACATCTCAAGAGGATGATCATCAAAAATCAGCAATCGTTGGTAAGAACATACCTGAGCATCAGAAAACCCATCGGTAAAATCATACCCAAGCATAAGAAAACCCGTCAGTAAAGAAATCATCAAAATGCATTGGTAAAGCATGAACCCGAGTAAGAAAAGACAAACTAAAAAGAAAAATTAAACATATTTTTGGTTGAGAAGGATTACCAAGGACCTGAGATGCTCCTGCATCATGACACCCTTATCATAGGCCCATTCCAACTACTGGGTAGAGGTAAATTCTATGGCATTATCACATACTAAGGAAAAAGGCATTCCAAACTTGGTGACTATGTTTTCTTCAATAAAGAGGATTACTACATCTGTGATTTTGTTCTTGCATGGTATAGCCTCTGTCCACCGGTGCAATAATCTGTGGGAGTTAAAATATACCGGTGGTTCATGAATGATTTGGGATTTAGCTCTCCTATGAAATCAAATGCCCACTCGGAAAAAGGCCTTACCTCGAATATAGGTTGGAAAGGAATTTTCATATTCCATTCTCTTGAAGCAGCAGTTTGGCAAGTATGGAACTTCTTCATATGTGCGCAGATATCCTTAAAAACATGGGGCCAATAGTACCCAGCCTAGAGGATTTGATGGGAAATGGCATTGATCGACCCATGTCCAGTTCTGAAATGACCGTGAAATTCTTCTATCATTTTTCATGGCCTATTCTCGGTTGAGACACTGGAGGTAGACACCTTCATGGTTTCTTCAAAAAAGGGTCCCATTTTTTATCATTAAATGTGCGCTCTTTAGCTAGAGAGCCTGAAATTTACTAGGGATGATCCCTTCAGGGCACTATTTATTCAGAAGAAGGTGTACCAAGTCTGCATACCAGGGGTCTTGAGTGATGGATTGCATGGTGTAGGTGTGGCACTCAATATGTGGATTAGCCTCAGCCATAGCTTTTCATAGCCCTTGTCCTCAGACAAGTTTCAAAGGTTTCATTTCTAGGTCGTACTCTTGGAGGATGGCCATCTATTTTCCCCAGCGTTCACCTATTTTACTTTGAAGTAATAAAGGCTTGACGGCCTAGTTAGGGAGGATGGCATGCACTTTTCTATGGAGGATGTAGTGTCAAAATTTCTTAACAGCCTGAAAAAGGGTGAACGCTTGTTTCTCTAGAGGTGAATATCATACCTCTACATTCTTGAAGGGGAAACTCATGAAAGCAATGGGTCATTCTTCCCCTTTGATCTTTTGGGTCAACATGGCTACACCAGAGTGGGTGGAGGCAAAATAATATATGTGAAACAAGAGGGAATAGTCTGGACTGGCTAGGACTGGGGCCTCTATGATGGCCTATTTGATCTGGGAAAAAAAAAATTCCTCTAGGCTCCACTCAATCATGGTATCCTTTTCCATCATATCATTTAGAGGTTTTACAACCTCAGTGAAACCAGTGATAAAATGCCAGAAAAAATTAATTTTCCCAAAGAAAGACCTCATCTCCTTCTTACTACCCGACATTTCTAGTTTTAGTAGTGCTTCAACTCACTTAGGGTCAATGGATATACCATTTTGTGAGACAATTTCTCCTAATAATTTCCCTTCGATTACCCTGAATATGCATTTCTTTGGGTTGAAGGATATGCCAAACCGGAGGAACCTTTCACAAATCTTGGAGAGATGGGCTAGGTGATCCCATCTCTTGAGAGATAGAACATGGTTAAATCATCTATGTAGATGATTATGCATTTTTTAACCAAGCCTTTGAAGGATATGTCCATGGCCTTCTAGAATGTGGCCCCAATGTTAATTAACTCAAAGGGCATTCTTCTGTAGGCAAACATTCCCCACTTGGTGGTGAATTTAGTTTTGGCTCTGTCTTCAAACTTAACCATAACCTAACTGTACCTAGAGTACCCATCTAGAAAGGACATCATATGGGAACCATTAACAATTTGTAACACCTCATTCAATGAAGGGAGAGGGTGGTTATCCTTTTTGAGGCTCTATCAAAATTCCAGAATAAAACAGTCAAATTTTGTTGGAGATTTACTTCTGCCAGCTAGTTGATTGTATGTTTGTCATTGATGACAACATATAATATACAACAGTGTTTTGTATGTACTTATCAGAATGATGATATTAACCCTTATGCGGTTATATTCATGTTGTATACATGTTGTTGATACTTTTTTCATACACATAGGATCAGATTTGATGTTTCAGATAAGTTGTGTTAATCTATTATTGGCAGTTACAGTTTCTATAGAGTATCTGTTCAGATCTGACATATTTACCATGTTTCTTGAGTTGCACCTATCTTCTGGATATGCGTGTGTATATTCATGATTATTTATGAGTTGGTCATGTTTGGTTAAGAGCACTTGTCTTGTTTCATCAGGATCATGTTGTTTAAGATAATTTGGTGAAGCCGACTTTGTGAAGTGTCGCGTCTATTCAGTTTATATTACGTAGTTGTAATTATGCTTACATGATTAGTTTAGTTGACAAGGATGTTATGAAGAGTTTCCTAATAGGTCCCATGATCTCATACTTTGAGGAAGATACTTATAGTAGTTCATTTGTAAATTCTAATTGTGAATGATAAGAAAAGAGACAAAAAATGTATAGAGAAGACTATCAGTTGTGTTTCATTCATCAAGGATCTATGTGAAGAAGTAGTGGAAGATAACAATACATTGGAACTGATCAAGATAGAAGGTCTACTCTATAGTTCATCATCAGATATAGTTCATATCTATTCTACAGAAGGTTGTATCCTTCACCATTAAAGAAGTGAGCTTTTGGATAGTGAGTCTTCACCCTTAACAATGTTATTTGTAAAAGACTCCTAATAGGGTCAAACCCTTAACCAGGTCACTATACTTATTGCATTGTAAAGAACAAATCCTAACAGGGTTGCAAGATCTTCTAAAAGGGATTATTATAAACAAGTATAGTTCATTGTGGGTGCTAATTCCCACTGGAATTTTTACAATTTGGTTTCCCCGTAACCAATTTATGGTGTTGTCTATTGTGTTATCTAAATGTGCATTTACTTTATGGTATTATAGAATTAATAAAGAAAAGAATTAAATTAGCTGATAAATGATTCACCCCCCCCTCTCAGTTATCCTTTGGGACTTCTAATAATTGGTATTAGAGCCAAGTGCCTTGAAGCAAAAGCCTAACAGCTTAAGGTAGATCAGATGGCATACTTCAGAAAAGAGATTCCTAAGTTCGATGGAGAGAACTATCTAGATTGGAAGAACACAATGATAACACATCTACAGTGTGTTGGTTTTGATATCTTTGATATAGCCACACAAGAATTTGTTATTCCCTCTCTAAAAGGCCTTGCAAGAGATGATGCTAATAGTAAACAAAAGGATACATTCACAGCTAATTTAGTTGCCAAAGAAGCCCTTATAAGTGCACTATCTGACAGTGAATTCTCTGAGATCAAGAAAGTAGACAAGGCATACAAAATATGGAAGTATTTAGAAGACATGTTGGAAGGAGATATCCAAGAAAAGAATGCACGTAGGAAGACATGGAAAAATAAATACAACAATCTTGAGATGTTACCTGAAGAGAACATCAGAGCCTACAATTAGAGGATAAATGAAGTAGTTTCTTGAATCAAAAACAATGGTGGAGAAATTTTAGAAGAGACATAATGGACAAACTGATGACTACATTGACAACAGACTATGAGAGCAAGATAAATATTCTAGATGAAACCATGCAATTTTCAAAAGACTTCAAGAGAGAGATTTTGATCAGTAAAATCTCTCCATTTGAGATATAAAGATTGAAAATTGAACCCAAAATTGAAACAACCTTCAAAGAATCAATACATGGTAAGAAAACTTTACACACTTCTAATGTGAAAGAAGAAGTTGATGAAAAACTAGAAGAAATTATTTCCATGATTGCTAAAAGAGAAAATAAAGGAAAAGGAAATTATGAAGGACAACTTCCATTCAAATGTTTTTCATGCAACAAGATTAGTCACTACGCATCCAAGTGTCCCACAAGAGTCAAGAAGTTCAGATCTGATAACAAACCTAAATACAGAAAGGAATGCTACCTTTCTGAAGTGGTGTAATAGATGAAGATTCAGGAGAGGATGAAATTGGATTTGTTTCCATTAAAGACATGGAAAAATTGCTTGAGAAAATGGACATTGAAGATGAAAAGGAAGAACAGGAGTTAGCTCTAATTTCACAAGCAGACATCAGAACTGATTGGATCATTGACAGTGGATGTTCTCACTACATGATAGGTGATAAAGATAGATTTTTTCATCTAGAAAAGTACAAAGGTGGCATGGTTAGATTTGGAGATAACACTCCTAAACCTATCATAGGTAGAGGATCTATCACCCTGGATGGGAAGAACAAGACAAATGATGTTATGTATGTTGATGGATTATATCACAACTTACTAAGCATTGGAAAGCTACTTGACAAAGGTTATCATCTAGAATTAAAAGACAAAAAATGCACTATTAAAAACAAAGAAGGTGACAAGATTGCATCTGGTTCAAAAACAAAAGGTAATGATTTTCAACTCAATTCATATGTAAGTTGTTTTGTTGCAAAAGTGGATGACAGCTGGTTATGGCACAAGAGACTCTGTCATATCAATTTTGACAATATAGTAAAGATAAGAAATGTCAAGGCAGTTGGAGACCTTCCAAGTATTGCAAGACCAGTTGACAAAATGTACAGGGAATGTGTTATGGGAAAGCATGTAAGGAGCTCTTTCAGAAGCAAGCAGAACTCAGCTAAGAATAAGTTAGGCCTAGTGCATACATATTTATGTGGTCCTACTCAAACTAGATCATACTACGAAGAAAGGTATTTCATTTTGTTTGTTGAATATTTTTCAAGGATGATGTGGGTTGTGTTCTTAAAGGAGAAGTTTGAAGCCTTTGAGAAATTCAAAATATTCAAAGCTAAAGTTGAAAATGAATCTAGATTAAAAATAAAGTGTCTGAGATTAGATAAAGGAGGAGAATTCACCTCTGACCAGTTTTATGACTACTGTGAAGAACATGGAATCAAAATATAGTTGAGTGCCCCTAGAACCCCTCAGCAAAATGGGATTGTAGAAAGAAGGAACATGATCATACTTGATACAGCGTGCACTATGATGATTGAAGGAAAAGTTGTGCACACCTATTGGAGAGATGTAGTCAATATAACAGTCTATACTATCAACATAACTCAGTTAAGGCTAGGCGGATATAAGACACCTTATGAACTTTGGTTTGGTAATGTACCTACAGTAAAATACTTTAGAATATTTTGTAGGAAGTGCTACATCAAGAGAGATGATAGTATTGGGAAGTTTTATGCTAGAAGTGATGAAGGTATTTTCCTTGGTTATTCTACTAAAAGAAAAGCATACAGATGTTTCAATTTAAGATTAAAGAAGATAATTGAAAGTACTCTTGTAAAGATTGATGAGATGTTCATGGTTCAAGAAAGGTACTATGAATATGCACCTATGATTGAAGATGAACCCAGGCCCAGCAACAAGGAAACTATTATAGAAGAAATGTTTAATTGTATTGATGTATCATGCAATGACCCTGAATCAAGCAAAGAAGAATCATAGATTACAGAGGAGGATATCACACCTAAAGTTTCAAAATTCACATCTAGGTACCATTCAAAAGATGATATCATTGGAGATCAGAGAAGCAGTGCTTTGACTAGATCTAAATAAAAAAGTTTAACAGTGGATGAAGAGGTATGTTTACTTTCACAAATTGAACCTTTAAGTGTTGAATATGCTTGCAAGAATTCTGATTGGCAGAAAGCAATGGAAGAAGAATTAGATTAAATAATAAAAAATGACACATGGGAATTGGTTCCGAGACCTAGTGACAAAAATGTGATTGGAACAAAGTGGGTATTCAGGAATAAGATGAATGAAGATGGTACAGTGGTTAGAAACAAAGAAAGACTGGTGTGTAAAGGATATGCACAGAGGGAAGGGATAGATTACACTGACACATTTTCCCCTATGAGTAGACTAGAAGCCATTGAGTTATTTTTGGATTATGCAACATTCAAAGATTTTAAAGTATATCAACTGGATGTCAAATCATCTTTTCTGAATGGTGACTTGAAGGAAGAAGTCTACATAGAATAGCCTGAAGGATTTAACCTACCAGATAAACTAGACATGGTATGCAGATTGAAGAAAGCACTCTATGGACTTAAACAGGCCCCAAGAGCTTGGTATGAGAGACTAAATGGTTATCCTACCAAGATTGGATTCAAGAAAGGAGCAGCAGATTGCAACTTATTCATAAAAGAGACACCTGATGGATTATTACTTGTTGTCATATTTGTTGATGACATTATCTTTGGAGGTAATGACAAGCTTAGTGCAGATTTTGCAAAAGAAATGCAGAATGAATTTGAAATGAGCATGATTGGTCCTATAAAATATTTTTTGGGATTGAATGTAAAGCAGATAGATAAAGGAATACTCATAAATCAGTCAAAATATGTGAAGGAAATATTGAAGACTTTCAAGGTGGAAGATTGTAAGCCAGTATGCACTCTTATGATAACAGGAAGCAAGCTTTCTAAAGAGGATGATTCCACAATAGTTGATAAGACATTGTACAAATCTATGATTGGAAAACTTATATATATTAATCAATCTAGACCAGACATATCTAATGTAGTTGGCATTGTTGGTAGATTTGTAGCTGAACAAAAGTAGAATCACCTAATAGGAATAAAGAGAATATTCAGATATCTAAAGGTAACTATAGACTATGGTTTATGGTAGCCTAAATCAGAGAATGTACAACTTCATGTATATATAGATGCAGATTGGGTAGGTTGTATTGATGACAAGAAGAGTACTTCTAGAGGAGCAGTATTTCTTGGAGATAGGTTGGTTTGTTGGATAAGAAAGAAGCAAAATTGTATCTCTCAATCAACAGTAGAAGTTGAATATGTTGCAGTAGCATTGAATTGTTCAACAATGGTTTGGATCAAGTAGATGGTTAAAGATTTTGGTATTCAAGTTGATTATCCTATTGTTATTCACTGTGATAACACTAGTACTATCAACATGTCTGAAAACCCTATGATGCACGCAAAGACAAAACACATTGAGATCAAATATCATTTTCTTAGAGAAAAAGTTGTAGATAATGAAGTAAAATTGAACTATGTAAGCACTAAAGAACAGTTGGAAGATATTTTCACAAAGCCTTTATCAAAAGATACTTTTGAGTATCTCAAGGAGAAGTTGGGAGTAATTCCCTTTCCTGAGTCTGATTAGATAAAGCAGAAAGTACATCAGTCCATGGTGACTGATGAATGGTTGACTACTCTATTTCTAGAGTAGAACCTGTGCCTAATTGTTTATGGCATCCTTTACCATTGATGTCAAAGGGGAATTATGTAGTAAGGGGGAGAATATACTCTGAAGGAGTATATAATCATATAACTTAAAAACATAGACAAAAGAGCTATAGCAGTGTAGAGGAATCTTTGATGAGGATATTGAGAAGATTGTAAAACGAAAGAGGACACCATATTCTGAAGATTTTTTTAATATCATATGTTGCCATCAATGTCAAAGGGGGAGATTGTTGGAGATTTACTTCTGGCAGTTAGTTGATTATATGTTTGTCATTGATGACAACATATAATATACAACAGTGTTCTGTATGTACTTATCAAAATGATGATATTAACCCTTGTGCGGTTATATTCATGTTGTAGACATGTTGTTGATACTTTGTTCATACATGCAGGATCAGATTTGATGTTTCAGATAAGTTTTGTTAATCTGTTATTGGCAGTTACAGTTTCTGGAGAGTACCTGTTGAGAGCTGACATATTTACCATATTTCTTGAGTTTCACCTATCTTCTAGATATGCATGTGTATATTCATGATTTTTTATGAGTTAGTCATGTTTGGTTAAGAGTGCTTGTCTTGTTTCATCAGGATCATGTTGTTTGAGATAATTTAGTGAAGCCAACTTTGTGAAGCGTCTTATCTATTTAGTTTATATTGTGCAGTTGTAATTATGCTTGCATGATTAGTTTAGCCAACAAGGATGTTATGAAGAGTTTCCTAATAGGTCCCATGATCTCATGCTTTGAGGGAGATACTTATAGTAGTTCATTTGTAAATGCTAAGTGTGAATGATAAGAAAAGAGACAAAAAAAGTACAGAGCAGAATATCAGTTGTGTTTTATTCATCAAGGATCTATGTGAAGAAGCAGTGGAAGATTACAATACATTGGAATTGATCAAGACAACAGGTCTACTCTACATTTCATCATCATATATAGTGCATATCTGTTCTATAGAAGGTTGTATCCTTCACCATTAAAGTAGTGAGCTTTTGGACAGTGAGTCCTCACCCTTAATAGGGTTATTTGTAAAAGACTCCTAACAAGGTCATACCCTTAACCAGGTCATTATACTTATTGCACTGTAAAGAACAAATCCTAAAAGGGTTGCAAGATCTTCTAACAGGGATTATTATAAACAAGTATAGTTCATTGTGGGTGCTAATCCCCACCAGGGTTTTTACCATTTGGCTTCCTCGTAACCAAATTGTGGTGTTTTCTATTGTGTTATCTGAATGTGCATTTACTTTATGGTATTCTAGAATTAATAAAGAAAAGAATTAAATTAGCTGATAACTGATTCACCCCCCCTCTCAGTTATCCTTTGGGACTATTCTAACAAATTTCTCCACTCTTCTGTCAGACGGGTACTAGATTGGCCACCCAAGTGGTATGTCAAATTGGAAAAATTATTTGGGCGGCCAATAGCTTCTAAACATCCTAATTTATAAGTGTCTCAATTAGGGGATTGATAGGTATTTTTTAAAAAAAATGGTTTAGTGATTGGTTTCAGGGGGATGGTGTGTATCATGATAGAAGTATCATAGGTCTTGAGATCTTCATATCCCCAGGAAATTACATTGATATATTCTCAAAGGACCACAAGAATCTTCTCTTTCTCATCTAGAGAGCAAGAGGTATCAATATGGACAAACTTTTCTTCTACACCCATCCTCATATTTACCTTTTCATATTTTCCCCCACCAGAGGTTTGGGACAGTTTGTCTCTAGCTCATAGGTCAGAGTCAAAGATTCAATCGAGGGCAATCATCCCCTTGAGGATGGTGTTGGTAGGTAGGTCAAGGATTCCATCCTCATTTTCTTCTTGTCTGGTATCATCATGTTCTTCTTCCTCCATGACCTGGTCTTCAAAGTCACCTAAGTTTACCATAAAGGCGAGGATGTGCCTATCATCTTCGAAGACCTAAAGATTAGTTATGTTATCAGGTATGGAGGGTGTAGGCATCATTTTGAAGGAAAATCTCTAGAGCCAGGAACGTGCCATGGGCTCAAGAGTACTAGCTGACATAGATAAGGCATTTGGAATGAAATTTTTCTTCTGGGCAATTAATTCAATGCCAAAGGCATCAAAATCCTCTATTAAGCTCCACGCCCAGTTGCGATAGGTTGTCAGTCATTTATCGTGACATGTATATTCACTCTAGATTTGCTGGACTATAAGTTATGAGTCACCCATTTCCTGGAGGCATGTGAATCCCTTCCTGGGGGTGAGTAGGAGTATGAGGACCAAGGCCTCGTACTCAGTGACATTATTGGTGCATTCAAACTCCAAATGATATGATGCGAGGAAAAAATTTCCTCGAGGGTTAATCAGTTCCACTCTGGCTCTGCAACCTTGTTTAGAATAGGATCCATCGAACTTAAGGATCCATACATCATTACTAGCATGTTGTAGTTGCAAAGTTTAGGCGGGAACCATGATTGGTTTTGGATGGGGGGTAGGTTCAGGTGCATTACCCAGCTGGGGAGACACAACAACCGGAGTGCCTCCTAGAGGATTCCCTACAAAGGGTCCCTTAGAAGGTGGTCCATTAGATATATTTGTGGTTGGACCGCGGTTGGGTGGGGCCTGGCCCCTGCGTTGTTCTACTTAAAAATCTTCAAGGTGGACCTTGGTAGTATCTACACATGGTGTGCACTCCAGCTCTAAAAGGTTCTGATGATGAACTCAGCACCAAGTGCTAGACAATAAGGAAGTTAAATTAGCCTTGTCACCCTAGGATCTCACATCATGTTTTAGATTTATGATGAGATCATGAATTCTTTGGGTGATTGCAGGGTCTTTGTCTGGTATCATTCCACCCAAGACAAAATCCAAGGTAGGATTTCCTTGGCCCTATACAACCTGGGCTCTAACTCAAAAAAAGAAACTTCACTTACCTAACCATAATCTATGAGGGCTTGTTTCTGTTGGAGATTTACTTCTGGCAGCTATTTGATTGTATGTTTGTCATTGATGACAACATATAATATACAACAATGTTCTATATGTACTTATCAAAATGATGCTATTAAGCCTTGCACGGTTATATTCATGTTTTAGACATGCTTTGGATGCTTTGTTCATACACACAGACTTGGATATGAAGTTTCAGTTGAGTTGTGTAATTCTATTAGTGGCAGTTATAGTTTCTGGAGTTTATCTGTACAGAGCCTACGTATTAGCATTGGTTCTTGAGTTTCACCTATCTTTAGGATACGCATATTTATATTCATGATTAGTTATAAGTTAACCATGTTTGGTTAAGATCACTTGTCATGTTTCATCTGGATCATGTTGTTTGAGACAATTTGGTGGAGCCAACTCAGTGAAGTGTCGCGTCTATTTAGTTCATGTTGCGCGATCTTAATCCTGAATGTGTGCTTAGTTAAGCTGACAATGAAGTTGAAGAAGTGTTTCCCACAAATTTTGTGACCTTATACTTTAAGGAAGATATTTATAGTAGTTCATTTGTGAACACTAAGTGTGAATGATAAGAAAAGAGACAAAAAAAGTACAGAGCAGAATATTAGTTATGTTTCATTCATCAAGGATCTATGTGAAGAAGCAGTGCAAGATTACATTGCATTGGAACTAAACAAGACAAGAGGTCTACTCTATAGTTCATCATCAGATATAGTTCATATCTGTTCTATAGAAGGTTGTAGCTTTCACCATTAAGGCAGTGAGCTTTTGGACATTGAGTCCTCACTCTTAACAAGGTTATTTGTAAAATACTCCTAAGAGGGTTAGACCCTTAACCAGGTCACTATACTTATTGCATTGTAAAGAACAAATCCTAACAGGGTTGCAAGATCTTCTAACAAGGATTATTATAAAAATGTATAGTTCATTATGGGTGCTAATTCCCATCAGAGTTTTTACCATTTGGTTTCCCCGTAACCAAATTGTGGTGTTGTCTATTGTGTTATTTGAATGTGCATTTACTTTATGGTATTCTAGAATTAATAAGAGAAAATAATTAAATTATCTGATAACTGATTCACCCCCTCCCACTCTCAATTATCCTTTGGGACTATTCTAACAATTGGTATCAGAGCCAAGTGCCTTGAAAAGAAAGCCTAACAGCTTAAGGTAGATTAGATGGCATACTTCAGAAAAGAGAGTCCTAAGTTCGATGGAGAGAATTATCTGAATTGGAAGAACAAAATGATAATAGATCTACAGTGTGTTGGTTTTGAGATCTTTGAGATAGAAACACAAGAAGTTACTATTCCATCTCTAAAAGACCTTGCAAAAGATGATGCTACTAGTAAACAAAAGGATACATTAATAGCTAATGCAATTGCCAAAGAATCCCTTTTAAGTGCACTATCTGACAGTGAATTCTCTGAGATCAAGAAAGTAGACAAGGCATACACAATACAGAAGTATTTAGAAGACATGTTTGAAGGAGATATACAAGCAAAGAATGCACATAGGAAGACATCAAAAAATAAATACAACAATCTTGAGATGTACCTTGAAGAGAACATCAGAGCCTACAATTAGAGGATAAATGAAGCAGTTTCAGGAATCAGAAACAATGGTGAAGAAATTTCAGAAGAAGATATAATGGACAAGAAGATGACTACATTGATAGCAGAATATGAGAGCAAGATCAATATTCTAGATGAAACCATGCAATTTTCAAAGGACTTCAAGAGAGAGACTTTAATCAGTAAAATATCTACATTTGAGATATCAAGATTGAAGACTGAACCCAAAAGTGAAACAGCCTTCAAAGCATGAATACATGGTAAGAAAAATTTACACATTTCTAATGAGAAAGAAGAAGTTGATGAAGAAATAGAAGAAATTATTTCCATGATTGATAAAAGAGAAAAGAAAGTAAAAGGAAAGTATGAAGGACAGCTTCCATTCAAATGTTTTTCATGCAACAAGATTGGTCACTTTGCATCCAAGTGTCCCACAAGAGTCAAGAAGTTCATATCTGATTACAAACTTGAATACAAAAAGGAATGCTACCATGCTGAAGAAGGTGTAATAGATGAAGATTCAGGAGAGGATGAAATTGGATTCATTTCCATTAAAGACATGGAAAAATTGCTTGAGGAAATGGACATTGAAGATGAAAAGGAAGCACATGAGTTAGCCCTAATTTCCAAAGTAGACATAAAAAATGATTGGATCATTGACAATGGATGCTCTCACCACATGACAGGTGATAAAAATAGATTTGTTCACCTGGACAAGTACAAAGGTTGTATGGTTATATTTGGAGATAGCACTCCTAAACCTATCTAAGGTAGAGGATCTATCACCCTAGATGGAAAGAACAAGACAAATGATATTTTGTATGTTGATGGATTACATCACAACTTACTAAGTGTTGGACTGCTACTTGACAAAGGTTATCATTTGGAAATCAAAGAAAACACATGCATTATTAACAACAAAGAAGGAGACATTATTGCATCAAGCTCAAAAACAAAAGGTAATGTTTTTCAACTCAATTCAGATGTAAGTGGTTTTGTTTCAAAAGTAGATGACAGTTGGTTATGGCACAAGAGACTCTGTCATATCAATTTTGACAATATAGTAAAGATAAGCAATGTCAAGGTATTTAGAGACATTCCAAGTATTGCAAGACCAGTTGACACAATGTGCAGGGAATGTGTTATGGGAAAGCATGTAAGGAGCTCTTTCAGAAGCAAGTAGAAGTTAGCTGAAAACAAATTAGACCTAGTGCATATAGATTTATGTGGTCCTACTCAAACAAGATCATACTATAGAGAAAGGTATTTCATTTTGTTTGTTGATTATTTTTCAAGGATGATGTGGGTTGCATTCTTAAAGGAGAAGTCTGGAGCCTTTGAGAAATTCAAAATATTCAAAGCTAAGGTTGAGAATGAATATGGAATAAAACTAAAATGTCTAAGATCAAATAGAGGAGAAGAATTCACCTCTGGCCAGTTTTATGAGTAGTACAAAGAACATGGGATCAAAAGATAGTTTAGTGCTCCTAGAACCCCTCAATAGAATGGGATTGTAGAAAGAAGGAACATGATCATACTTGATACAATGTGCACTATGATGATTGAAGGAAAAGTTGTGCACACCTATTAGAGAGATGCAGTCAATACAGTAGTTTATACTATCAATAGAACACAACTAAGGCCAGGTGCATATTAGACACCTTATGAACTTTCATTTGGTAATGTACCTATAGTAAAATACTTTAGAATCTTTGGCAGCAAGTGATACATCAACAGAGATGATGGTGTTGTTAAGTTTGATGCTAGAAGTGAAGAAGGTATTTTCCTTGGTTACTCTACTAAAAGAAAAGCATACAGATGTTTTAATTTGAGATTAAAGAAGATAATTGAAAGTACTCATGTAAAGATTGATGAGAAGTTCATGGTTCAAGAGAGGTACTATGAATATGCACCAATGATTGAGGATGAACCCAGGCCTAGTAGTAAACACATTGTTATTGAATAAATGTTTGATTGCATTGATGTATCATGTAATGAACCTGAATAAAGCAAAGAAGTACCACAAATTACATATGAGAATGTCACACTAAAAGTTCCAAAATTCACATCTAGATACCATTCAAAAGATGATATCATTGGAGATCAGAGAGGTAGTGTTTTTGACTAGATCTAAAGCAAAAAGTTTAACACTGGATGAAGAGGTATGTTTACTTTCACAGATTGAACCTTTAAGTGTTGAAGATGCTTGCAAGGATTCTGATTGGCAGAAAGAAATGGAAGAAGAATTAGATCAAATAATCAAAAATGATACATGGGAATTAGTTCCTAGACCTAGTGACAAATATGTGATTGGACCAAAGTGGGTATTCAGGAATAAGATGAATGAAGATGGTACAGTGGTCAGAAACAAAGCAAGACTAGTGTGTAAAGGATATACATAGAGGGAAGGAATAGATTACATTGACACAATTGCCCCTGTGAGCAGACTAGAATCCATTAAGTTATTCTTGGCGTATGCAACATTCAAAAAATTTAAAGTATACCAAATGGATGTCAAATCAAACTTTTTGAATGGTGACTTGAAGGAAGAAGTCTACATAGAATAGCCTAAAGGATTTAATCTATCAGATAAACTAGACATGGTATGCAGATTGAAGAAAGCACTCTATGGACTTAAATAGGCCCAAAGAGCTTGGTATGAGAGACTACATGGATATCTTACCAAGATTGGATTCAACAAAGGAGTAGCAGATTGCAACTTATTCATAAGAGAGACACCTGATGGATTATTACTTGTTGCCATATTTGTTGATGACATTATCTTTGGAGGTAATGACAAGCTTAGTGCAAAATTTGCAAAAGAAATTAGAATGAATTTTAAATGAGCATGATTTGTCCTATAAAATATTATTTTGATTGAACGTAAAGAAGATAGATAAAGGAATATTCATAAATCAGTCCAAATATGTGAAGGAAATATTGAATACTTTCAAGATGGAAGCCTATAAGCCAGTATGCACTCCTATGATAACAGGAAGCAAGCTTTCTAAAGAGGATGATTCTACAGCAGTTGACAAGACATTGTACAAGCCTATGATTGGAAAACTTATATATCTTAGTCAATCTAGACTAGACATATCTAATGCAGTTGGCATTGTTTATAGATTTGTAGCTGAACCCAAGCAAAATCACCTAATGGAAATTAAGAGAATATTCAGATATCTAAAGGGAAATATAGACTATAGTTTATGGTATCCTAAGTCAGAGAATGTAAAAGTTCATGTATATACAAATGCAGATTGGGCAGGTTGTATTGATGACAGGAAGAGTACTTGAGGAGGAGTAGTATTTCTTGGAGATAGGTTGGTTTCTTGGGTAAGCAAGAAGCATAATTGTATCTCTCAGTCAACAACAAAATCTAAATATATTGCAGTAGCATTGAATCATTCAACAATGGTTTGGATCAAGTGTATGGTTAAAGATTTTGGTATTCAGGTTGATTATGTTGGAGATTTACTTCTGACAGCTAGTTGATTGTATGTTTGTCATTGATGAAAACATATAATATACAACAGTGTCCTGTATATACTTATCAAAATGATGATATCTATCCTTGCACAGTTATATTCATGTTGTAGACATGTTGTTGATGTTTTCTTCATACATGCAGACTCAGATATGAAGTTTCCGTTATGTTGTGCAAATTTTTTTTGTGGCAGTTACGGTTTCCAGAGCTTATCTATAAAGAGCCAACATATTGCATTGGTTCTTGAGTTGGGCCTATCTTTGGGATATGTGTGTCTGTATTCAAGATTAGTTATGAGTTGAACTTAATTATCCAAAGGTGCCAAATGTGTTTCAACAAGATTGCAAAGTTAGAGTTAATTTGGTGAGGCCGACTTAGTGAAGCGTCGTGTCTATTCAGTTTATATTGTGCGGTTGTAATTATGCTTGCGTGATTAGTACAGCCGACAAGGATGTTATGAAGAGTTGTCTAAAAAGTCCCATGATCTCATACTTTGAGGAAAATACTTATAGAAAGTCATTTGTGAAATGCTAAGGGTGAATGATAAGATAAGAGACAAAAAATGTACAGAGCAGAATATCATTTGTGTTTCATTCATCAAGGATCTATGTGAAGAAGAAGTGAAAGATTACAATACACTGGAATTGATCAAGACAACAGGTCTACTCTATAGTTCATCATTAGATATAGTGCATATATGTTCTACAGAAGGTTGTACCCTTCACCATTGAAGTAGTGAGCTTTTGGACAGTGAGTCCTCACCCTTAATCGAGTTATTTGTAAAAGACTCCTAATAGGGTCAGACCCTTAACCAGGTCACTATACTTATTGCATTGTAAAGAACAACTCCTAACAGGGTTGCAAGATCTTCTAACCGAGATTATTATAAACAAGTATAGTTCATTGTGGGTGTTAATTCCCACCAGGGTTTTTACCATTTGGTTTCCCCATAACCAAATTGTGATGTTGTCTATTGTGTTATCTGAATGTGCATTTAATTTATTGTATTTTGGAGTTAATAAAAGAAAAGAATTAAATTAGTTGATAACTGATTTAACCCCCCCCTCTCAGTTATCCTTTGGGACTATTCTAACAGATTATCCTATTGTTATTCACTGTGTTAACACTAGCACTATCAACATGTCCAAGAACCTTGTGATGCACGCAAAGACAAAACACATTGAGATCAAATACCATTTTCTTAGAGAAAAAGTTGTAGACAAAGAAGTAAAATTGGACTATGTGAGCACTAAATAGCAGTTAGCAGATATTTTCACAAAGCCTTTATCAAAAGATACTTTTGAGTATCTCATGGAGAAGTTGGGTGTAATTCCCTTTCCTGAGTCTGATTAGATAAAGAAGAAAGTACATCAGTCCATGGTGACTAATGAATGGTTGACTACTCTATTTCTGGAGTAGTACCTATGCCTAATTGTTTATGGTTCCCTTTTCCATTAATGTCAAAGGGGGAGTATGTAGTAAGGGGGAGCATATACTCTGGGGGAGTATATAATCATGTAACTTAAAAAAACAGACAAAGGAGCTGCAGCAGTGTAGAGAAATCTTTGATGAGGATATTGAGAAGATTGTAAACAGAAAGAGGACACCATGTGCTAAATATTTTTTTAATATCAGATGTTGCCATCAATGTCAAAGGGGGAGATTTTTGGAGATTTACTTATGGTAGCTAGTTGATTGTATGTTTGTCATTGATGACAACATATAATATACAATAGTGTTCTGTATGTACTTATTAGAATGATGCTATTAAGCCTTGAGTGGTATATTCATGTTTTATACATGTCATGGATGATTTTTTCATACACACAAACTCAGATATGAAGTTTTAGTTCAGTTGTGTAATTATATTAGTTGCAGTTACAATTTCTAGAGTTTATCTATATAGAGCCGACGCATTAGCATTGGTTCTTAGGTTTCGCCTATCTTTAGGATATGCATGTTTATATTCATGATTAGTTATGATTTAACCATGTTTGGTTAAGAGTGCTTGTCATGTTTCATCTGGATCATGTTGTTTGAGATAATTTGGTGGAGCTGGCTTAGTGAAGCGTCGCGTCTGTTCAGTTTGTGTTGCACGATCTTAATCTTGATTGCATGCTTAGTTAAGCTAACAAGGAATTTGGTGAAGTGTTTCCCACAACCTTCATGACTGCATACTTTTAGGAAGATACTTATAGTAGTTCATTTGTGAATGCTAAGTGTGAATGATAAGAAAAGAGACAGAAAATGTACAGAGCGGAATATCATTTATGTTTCATTCATCAAGGATCTATGTGAAGAAGTAGTGGAAGATTACATTACATTGGAACTGATCAAGATAGTAGGTCTACTCTATAGTTCATCATCATATATATTGCATATCTATTCTACAGAAGGTTGTAGTCTTAACCATTGAAGCAGTGAGCTTTTGGACAGTGAGTCCTCACCCTTAATAGGGTTATTTGTAAAAGACTCCTAACAAGGTCAGACCCTTAACCAGGTCACTATACTTATTGCATTGTAAAGAACAACTCCTAATAGGGTTGCAAGATCTTCTAATAGAGATTATTATAAACAAGTATAGTTCATTGTGGGTGCTAATTCCCACCGGGGTTTTTACCATTTGGTTTCCCCGTAACCAAATTGTGGTGTTCTCTATTGTGTTATCTGAATGTGCATTTACTTTATGGTATTCTAGAATTAATAAGAGAAAAGAATTAAATTAGCTGATAACTGATTCACCCCCCTCTCAATTATCCTTTGGGACTATTCTAACAGTTTCATATCGGGTTCTCTTAACACCTTGATTTGATTAGATTGTCCCCTCTAAGGGAGCCATAGGTGGGAAAATTTGGTCGAGATATATCCATTTAAGGACCTGGACCAATTCTGAATCAAGAGTATCTCATAGGTCTCAGGGATGTCAGCCGCTTGGATGTCAATGACACTGGATATTTGGGGATCTTGTACCAATTAGACCTGGACAATTTACAATTCACTCACCATCTTGACAATAGTTTTATCTAGTTGGATGACTACACCCTTGGATAGCATGGGGGTCAATCCAAGCTTCTTACAAATAGACTAGGGCATGATATTTCCCAAAGCTCTAGAAGCTACCAGGTAATTATGTAAGGTTTTACCATCAATTTTAAGACCGAGCAAAATGGAGGGATCTTCTGGACTCCCCCAAAATATGGTCGCATTGGCATCGTTAAACATGACTAATTTGGGTGGGTGGTTACATGATTCTTGGTTCTCTAGATATTGAAAGAGGGACTTCCTGTGTTTGGGATAGCTAAGAAGGACTTCCATTAAGGTCATGGTTGTGGTAGTATTCTCCATTAATTTCATGAAATCAAACTTTCCTTTTGGGACCGACGGACCTTTTCTAGTAAAGTCACGTGTATATGTAGGAGTAGGTCCTTTAGGAGGGGGTGGGTTGACATTTTCTAGAGGTTCAGGTGGGAGATTCAGAATCCTTGGTGGAATTGATGTCGTAAGAGGACCCTTGTTTGACTGAATCTGGGTGTTGAAGTGAGTCTTGGGATTGGTAAAGGCATTACCCTCAAATGTTGGGATGGAGTCATCGAAGAAACCCTTTAAGTTGGGTTCTTGTCCATCTTCTTGGCCATCACCGAAGAATATGGTTTCATAGGAAAAAGTGAAATGATGGGGTTTGGCTAAGGATCTTGGAGGAGGAGAATCGTTTTCTTTTTTCCTATCAAAATGTGAGATCAAGATGATCTTCTCTAGAGTGTCATAGTTTACCTTAGAATGTGAGCCAGTGTCATGCAACCAACACCATGTTGTAAGGGGGTGAATTTTAGCAAGTTGCAAAAAATGGCTAGGTCCTGCTCCCCCTTAGGTGTTGGGCTGACTGGAGGGAAACCCCCATTGTTTGGCATGTTATTTTATTGTTGGTTGGGCCGAACATTGTTGTTTCTACCATTTTTGTAATGGTTCCATGATCCAGAGTTATTGGAACTTCGTTGTCCCAAAAAGATGTTCCCTCTCTGGGAGGGGTTGGTTTCATGTGACGTAGAGGGTCTCATCTTCAGTTTTCCCATGTCCGTGGTGAGGGAGGGAACTAATCACTGGAGGGATTTGACCTCGGTAGACAACTAGGTAGTGGTGTCACAATGTGATGACTGAGGTGGCGGGGATGGTGTCAAGGCACTTGCCACCATTGGAGGTAAGCCTCTGGATGCTAATTCCTAGAATAAAGGCATTCCAAGTGGTGGGGGTACTAGGGTTATCTATTGTACCTAGGGAACATACTCTGGGGTCAGAGGTTTTTATGGGGAGTGGGATAGACATAACAGGGTGCGGGATTCATTGTAGGGGTGCCTAGTGCCAGATTAGGGTCATATCCTCTCGGATAAGTTGTTCCCATCGAATGCGCATTATAGGGTAAGCCCTGACCAATACCGTAGGGAGATTTACTCAAGTTTTGGGATAATTCAAGGGAAAGGTTTTAAAACTTAGCCAATGTGTCCCTGTTGTTGGCAGTGGTGGTTCTCCAGAGAAGCATGGGAATAAATAGGTCTAAGGTGTTAAGATACGTCTAAATAGTCACATCAGTAGAGGGGATGAAGGGTCTAGTACACCGCTTAAGGGCTCTCTAGAACTGATGGTTAAATGTTTCCAGGGGTTCATTGCACTCCTTTCTAATGAAAATAAACTAGATGTGAGACCAGTTTGGGTCTACGTGGACCCAAAACACTATCAGAAAGGAAGCCTCCATTTCTTGCCAATAATTGATGGAGTTGGCGGGAAAGTTCAAATACTAGTTCAACTTTCTCTCTACAAGAGATAGCAGGAACATTCTTCTTACCACATCCTCATGCTGGATGCAGTGTTGTTTCATAGCATCTTTGTAGGCTTGTAGGTGTTCTTTTGCAGTTTGAGGGCCTAAATGTTCATACTTGGGACAAATCTTCTCCAGGTGTGGAGGAAGATCATTGACAGTGTTGGGAAACTATCCCATGGGAGACCCAGTGTTATTGAAGTATGTAGCCATTGGGATGTTAAGATTGATAGTAAGATTGGTCATTGGGATGGGTAGGATAACCTAAAATTTCTGTGGGTCTACAAACCTTCCAGACGTAGGGTTGAAAGGTTGCTTCTTCTGGTATGTCTTCTTCACTCAGATAGGAGATCTGAGTTCTGCAAACTCTCCAGGATTAGGGGTTGACTATAATATTATTTCAAAATGTAGAGGTGAGAATTTCCCTAACCTATGGAAAGATTGGCTTCTAAAACTACTACTTGGGGAACCCTTAGGAAGTGTGGTATTAAATTTTTTAGGGGAGAACAAGCTCGTGCCCTCCTTCTAGAACCAGTTTCTATAGATGAAATTTTTTGAAGACCTTGCCAATAGGGGAGATGAGCTATCACTGAATTCCAAAGTGTCGGCCAACTTCACCTATAGAGGATTATTGGCGAGCAGACTCTCCTGGCCTCCAAGCACCTGGTTATCAGGTCATGATGGTGTGAGCTTAGCTTAGTTGGACAAGTGACTATTTTTTTTGAGGTGATAGCTAGTTTTGACTTGTCGACCTCTAAAACTTCAAGAATAGTGGGTTTCCTGCAAGCATAATTTATATCCAACAAAGAAAATAGAAAAAGATAGGATAGGGTTAGTATATATCTCTAACTATATCCATGATACATGTTCTCTCAGAATCAACAAAGTTCCAGATGATAATAAATAATAGATACTAAACATACAGATAACCTTCTATCACACATATATCAGTAGCAAGGTAAAGTATTTCATTAAATCATTACATGACTAGAACAAAGGACATAAGGAAGCATCCAACATGAGAATCACTTCGCTAACTCCAGGATCAAAAAAAACACAGAGCGTAGTGTTGAATGGTGTTCTTGATTCTTTCAATAACTTTGAATCTAGCATCACTGGTGTTTAAACTAGTGGCCCCAAAGGAGCATTGATCTACTCTAAACATTAAAATACAAGATTGATAAAAAAAATACTAAGAGCTTTTATTGCTAGTGGATAGCTAAATCATCAATTTTCTGACCCTTGGAATGACGTCAGACTTCGTATTTATAGAAAAATCTAACTACCTAAGGGACTATCCCTATGCTAGATATTTACATTATATTACAACATTTACAGCCAGTAATACCTGCATTGTCAGAATTGTCCTGATATAATACAATCATTAGACTAGAAAAGAGAGAAAAGAAAGAAAGAAGCTACAGGAAAACTTCCATAAAAAAGAGCATCCTTGTACTTGTAGATGAGATGGAGCTTCCCTAAGTGACCTAGGCCATATGCCCTCATTAATTCTCTTCTAAACTTTGGTGATTAGGAGGACCCTTCTACATCAGATATTAAATGCTAGAATGGTGTCTGCAGTGAACCTTTGAACCAATAGTGACTAGTCACGCCAAGAGGTACAGTCACAGACCTAACATTATGTTGAAGATATTGATCGGTCACCTCGGACAAGCCATCAACACTTATCACTATAAAGAATACAAAATTGGGAACCTGGGATCTGGGATCTGGGAGCTTACGCTCAAAGAATAAAGAATGCTCATGTACGTTTCCTCTGACTAAGGATCTCCGAAGTCCAGGAAATATTACTAGCCTTTGAATTTTTTGTATGCCTCCATAATCTAGAGCATGCCATATTATTCTACATCCTTCAGGCAGTCTCAATTGTCGATGGATATTTTAAGGTGGACGTCGGTGTCCCCAACCTTATCTTTTAATTTTGCAGCTATCTTGGCTGCATCATGGGACTTGAGAAACATCTAGGAGAGTTCTGCCATCATAGTGCTATTTAAATCTCCCTCGAATGGGAATTGAACTTTGGTCACTTCATCAAACTTTCCAAGTATAGAATCAATGGGAGTATAAGTTCCAGGCCTGAGAGGATCAGTCGATGAAATCTTCTGGATGAGGGAAATGTATTGGTCCAATGGAGGCTGGACTATCTGCATTTGTTCTTCCAGTACCCCTACTAGTTGCTTGTCAGTTTTGAGTTTGAATGCAAGTCTAGATTATTGAGTCTGGAGGAACCCATATGACTCTACTAAGGTATCCTTCCATTCTTCAAATTTCTTGATCTCTCCTTTCCATTGAAGTATGGTAGCCTCTATCTGCTTCATAGTGCCATGTTTCTAGAAGAATTCTGGGAGAGACTCAAATAGAAAACTTCTTATGGCCCCAATCTATTAGGCCACCCATTTTTCCACTTCTAGCGCCTTCTTTTTCATAACCCTCAAGGCATCAACATCGCCTTGCAGGAGCGGTTTCCTCATAACTAAAGTTCTGGGTGTTCCAGAAGCAAGGGGGTGCAGTAATTCTGTCAGGAGTCCCAAGAGATTGTTATTAGCTATTTTCAATTCCTTCACCCTTTGATATTTCTTCTCATACTGAGCCTAAATAGCATGGTCTACTTCATTTAGGAGGTCCAATTCCCCCTGGTGAGCTCTTTTACCCATAGGCACCTCTATGGTTACATATTCGTTGGAAGTTACCTCTAAATATTATTTTCCTCTTGGAGGGGTAACAATTGTTTCCACCACATTACTATCTGGTGTCCTTGAAGTGCTATGGAGGGTATGAGCCCACTTGGGCTTCTTAGGAACTTGGCTCTCAGCCAACATTTTGGCAAGTGATAGTGAGGCCGTGATAGTAGTTAGAGCTTTCCTTTTATGGGCTTCCACTAACCACTCTGGCAGGGAAGCTATCCCTCTTATCATTATCCATGTACTTGGAGTTCCTTTGGGGTTCAGTTCAAGTTCCCCTCAAGACGTATTCTCCACTATGTCAATGGGGTCCTCACCTAGGTGTATTTTATCTCCCCTTGGATCACCTTCTGGAATGTTTTCCATAGGTGGGCTATGTGGCGGAGGAGGTTGAGGTAGCTCATTCAGATCTACTTGTTGAAACATGGCCACAACTTTGTCGGCTAGTGTATTCGGTGGTGTCAGACCTTTGGGGGACTCTCCAGATGATCCTCTTTCCTAGACCTTAGGTACATCCTTAGGCTCCATGCCCAGATTTCTATTCTGTGGGGATCGATCTTCCTTTTGCTTCTTTCTTCTCTTGAGTGCAATTTTGGGCTCCACATCTATCACGGATCATGTAATCTCTGATTCACACATTGAACTTAATAAAATAGCCAGGGAAGAAGAATCTCTTGGAGGAGGATTGGAGCCTACCGGGGTATCTCCAAGACCAAAAGTCACTTCGGTGTTTTCTACTTCCACTAATTTCGAGGACTGTTCCAATTTATCACCCAAATCCTCCATCAGGGGGGGTAAAATGGGGTTCGGGACCTAAGGTGGGGTGCCAACCTTTTTCTTACCTTAAGCTTTGGATTGCCCCGCTATCTGGGAGCCTGATGCTCCTAAATATTTGATAATTTGTTAAGACACTCTTCGGGAAAACCCTCTCTAAATATGAGTGGCTATGCTCAATTACTGCTCTCGAGATGGCCTTGATACTCAAAATCTCTAATAGATCCCAATCTACCAGAGGGAGGTCCATCTTATCTATACATGTATCTTTATACTCAGATTCCTCTTGGGGCCTAGTGTCTGAAAATGTTTGTGGGAATGTCTGAAGCTTGGGTTGTTCCATCATTCCTTTAGCCATCCTAGTATAGCACCGCTTCTAGACATCATAATCATCTTGGCAGTTTTCCCAGAAATCTTCTGTGTCAAGCATCGGGATTTACCCCCTTGGGCATTAACCTTTTTATTTTCCTGAGTAGTTCATAATCCTTGCGAATGAAAGAATATTTTTCTAAGTTAAAGCTTCTTAGGTCCTTTTCTTCTTCCCGGGCCATGGTGAAGGAGCAAGAGTATTCCCTGCAAATGAATGGGAATGAGAGAATGGTGACCTTCTTCAAGGTCATCAAGGCATGTGTCTACAAAATTTACCTATAAAATACCAATAAAATAATTTTGTCCCCACAATGCTTGGGCAATAGAAAGGGTTCCCCAGAGAAGTCAGACACATGAATATACATGTGCTGGGAAAATGTTATGAAGTAACGTATCCGCACACCAACCACGCTATTATCCTATGAAGATAATATGAATCCCTGATCACCAATGAATGCCTTGATCTCGTAAAAGATGAAGGTGTCTTTGACTCTAAAAAAATGTGGGAAACTCTAGTCCATTGAATTTGGGGTAAGTGGTCCCATGGAGAAACCTCACCAGGTCCTTCCCCAAGAACACCAACCATTATTAAACCTTGGATTCCAATGCACTATTATGAAAGCATCCAAAGGACATAAGAAGTCATGTAGAACTTCCACTCTATGTTGACCTTCCTCATCTAGAAGTCTACATGTTTGACAATAATGTCAGTCCAGTCAAAGTGTGCATTATTGGTGGTCATACCATATAAGAAATAATACATCTAGGGGGATAATTCCTGGGCATGGGGTTCCCCAAAAATCTTGCACAAAAAGATAATTGCTACATGGATGGGCTCCTTGAAGTCAGATCAAGGAAGCTTCATCCACATTTTCTTGTAATCCCCATGCAGACTTTTCAGCCATTCAGTGTTGAGGCGGCATCGAGCCATGTTTGCTGCATCCTCATACTTTTGGAGGGCATCGACCTTGGTGAGAGAAAAAACACCTACAAATTGTGGTATGTGCCACCCTCTACTAGTGGTGTCATGGTCCAATGTGATGATGTGTAGTGAGTATCTGAGAGGAGTGGGGGAAGTCAGCACAGCAGTCATACTACCTTAGCGATAACCCCTAGCCAGGAGAAAAATTAGCTCTAACACTTGTACTAAGCATGGAAAGCCAATTGCTTGAATAATTTTGGATGCTACTAAGTTAACTGAGTTGGAGTGATTGGAGCATCAAAGATGATGGATTATCTGAATGAGGCTCTGCAATTCAGTCCATGTACTGATGTTTGTGTTAGTGATCTCTTTAAGCACAGACTCAATTCAGGACCCATGAATCATCGCGTTATTATTATATTTTTGGGTTAGCGAAAGCTTTGCCAATGTCTACTCTATCTTGTTCTTCTTACTAGTGTTTATAGCGGCACTCAGGAGTTCCAGACTCCCAGGAAGTGAAGACCCTGAAGCCATTTCTTTCTTTCTTTGACCTGTACCTACGAATCAGACAACTGTCAGTATATAAACATTGAAAGATTCTGGATTTTGGGGACTTTGAGAATGACTTTGCCCTTTCACTTGAAACAAAGAGATGTTAAGGCGTCCTAAATGGGATCAAATGTCCATGATTTAATACAATTTTAACACATAAAATATTTCTTTCTTACCAAGGATCCAAAATGATGACCCAAAAAGGGGTCGTATGAGGTGAAAAAGGTTGGGCTTACTGACACACTTGATATTAACTTGAAAAGATGACAATCATCAGTGATAAGATAGGTATCCCGACTATCGTACTTTAACACATGCATGCCCACTCAACTGAGTAATTTCATTTAATGGACAACTGTTCTGGCGCGAGTGGCATGAATGCCACTTGGGATGAATTTTAAATGTTCATTCGTTGGAACTAATTCTTTAATTAAGATGAAAAGGATGAAGGAGAGAGAAAAATTAACAGCCTGATGGTGACCTAACCTTTGCAACTAGCATACCTATGTCCTCGACATCTAGGGAAGCACCAACTAGGGTGGTGAACCTGGTTATTGGGCGGACATGGTCTCAAACCTCGTAAAGAATTGGGAAGACAGAGGGTTCTCATGAATTTCTTTTGAAACACCCAACTAGGCAGAAACTCTCAGAAATGCCATGTCTCTCAATAGAGAAAAAAATAGAGCGTTGTAGACTCGCAAAATTTACAAATGAAACTAAACCTACAGCGAGCTGCTAGAACTCGCAGACTCAGACTTACAGCTCTTACAAACCCGAATTTACAAGAAATCTATAGAGACTCAGCTTTACAGAGAATTTACAAAATATTCACAGAATATGTACAAAATATATACAAATGAAACTACGGTATATTAATAGACTTCTTAGCAGGAAGAAAATAGTAAATATTACAAAATGTACAACCCAAAAGGGAAGATGTCTATCCTTCTGAGCTAGATGACTACAAAAGGAAGAAGATGCACCAAGCTCAAGGACAACATCGTGCCAAATGATAGATGCAACCTTGAAGTGATGAAAGTGAATAGACACGAAGCAAAAAGTGAAAACACACCAAGCAAAATGAAAAGCCAAAACAAAAAAAATACAAACATACAAAAACAAGGAACAAACACAAAATAGAACAAAACCCAGCAAACAAAGGAAGTGAGAAACACACACAAAAATAGAGGAAATGAAATGAAACAAAAACAAAGGAACCCAAGAGCCTACCTGGAACTTGAAATTCTGAAAGGGGATACTACAAATAGCTTCACTATATCACCTAAAAACTCCACCAGAACCATCAAACACACTTCTGCACCTTCTAGCTCAGGCATCTCAGCTCAGAAAACAAATAATTTTTGTCTCATGAAAATTTTCCAGAAGGTAACTTGTTTGCGGTAAGTGTAAAAAATGACAAGGTAAAAGGCCTTAAATAATGCCTAGGAGAGCGCATTAGTTACCAAAAGTAACTTCAAGAAACACGTCGGTGACCAGAATCCAGACTCAAAAACACCTAATTGTCATTCACCTTCGAAGGAAGGGAAAACAATCATCGGGTATCAAAGCTCTAGAATCACCCATTTGGGAATGACACTCTAAGAACTGGGTCCCGAAGACAACAACAAATCCCAAAATAAAGGCAAAGACCGAAGGGGACCAAAAGGCTCAGAGCAACAAAGGACCAAACCAAAGAAAAAAGAAAGGAAAGAAAAGAAAGGGGGACCCAACATTTTTCACACAAAATGTAGGGATGGGTATGAGGGCATAACAGGATGGAACAAATGGAAAAGGAGGTCATTTAGGCCCTTTAAAATCTAGGTTACCACTATTTGTTTCTAATGTAAGTTGTTTTGCATCGGTTGTATGTTGGATTTTTTCTGGGTTGGGGTTGGGTTTGTCTTTTTCTTTTTCTTTTTATCCCTATTGTCATTTTGGTTTGTCTAGATTTGTGGAGCTCAATGGATATATCTTTTGTAACTTCTTTGTAAAGGGTTTCAGCTCCCTTCAAAACCTATTTTATCTTAATCAAAAACATTTGTGACAACTTTGTCTATGTGAGTTCCCTAGTAAACTCCCTCAATAAGTTACAAAATATGTATCTCAATAAAATTTTCAAATTATTCTCCAATGGTCAGTGTTATATCTCCAAAGCATGAAAAAATTGAGGGCTTTACTCATGGATGGATTTGAACACTTGATTGATGTCATTACAAGAAGGCAATGTATTTTCATGTTTTTTTTTAGAGACATCTCTTACCACACCAGTAGTAATAGCACAAAATTGATATTATTGAAAGTTCTAAATACCCTGTTAGGATTATAAAACTGAAATCTAATAGTTACATGCAAATATAGCCAATACAAAAAAGAAATAAAACACACAAAAAAAACACAAATATTTAACGTAGTTCACCCAAACCCTGGGCTACGTCCACCAAAAAGAGATTCTAATATTATTATTTAGTAATTTCAACAAATTTCAACCAGTGATCCATTACAGCTCAATACCACCACAATAATGCTACAATACTTCTTCACTCTAACTTGAGTAATAACCCTAATACTTTTTTTCTTATAGAAAAATCCTAACCCTTAAAATTGCTTGACATATCAACCTGGGGAAGTGTTTGACAAGTCAACCTAGGGAAATGGTTGACGAGGCAACCAAAAAAATGCTTAACGAGTTAACCCCAAAACCCATGAATTGCACAATAGTATATAGGGGTAAAAGTACAAACCCATGTCACACTTTTATAAAGGAAAAGGTCCAGATCTTGCAAACTATTCAACTTTAATGACATAAAAGTGTCATTTGTGCTTAGAATTTGAGGATGATGTAAACTGATGAAATGTGTAAAACTAGATGAAGTTTATGCTTATAAAATTTTTAACTTTATTTTGAACAAGAATCAAAATAGTTTTTTTTTATTTTTGAAGTTCATTTTAAGTGCTGAAAATGATAAAAATATGGGGTCTAGTTCCCACCAAACAAGTATATGAAAATATTCTTTTTTTCCTATGATTTCATAATATGTTATAGATAAAATGTATAGCTAGTGCAGAAAAGAATAAATATTGGTTTTCAATGTATATTTTCTCCATTATAACTACTCAAAGTTGAACTTATCTGAATCGACAATTTTCATCTCCCACAAAATTTCCCCTATCAAATCTACACCATTCAGAAGAAAAAATTACATATTCTTGAAGAGGAATCTCTCCTCTAGTGTTAAATATAAATTTTAAATTTTTTTGATATGATTTACTATTTTTTTATTTATTTGAAGCAACATCTTCTCAAATGTTAAAATACCTACTTGTTGTATTTTGAAATTATAATATAATAGATCTAACCAAAATACTATAAAATTTATATGACAATAATCTTGACTCTAAGCTCTACAAAAGGGTATTTTTATATTTTTTAAAAATATCATTAAAAAGAGTAGGGGTTATTGAAACATGGATTTTTTGAAATAATTTTTATTTCTTTGGTAATTTGACCCAAATTAGTATAAAACATGGATTTAATAGACATTTCCAATTAGAAAAGTTTAACCACTTCCTAGCTTAGCTAGAATGAATCTAGCTAGACCATATGTTTGACGAAAATTATTTTTTTGTTAGAAATACTCAAATTTAGTTGTGTGAATAAGTGGTCCTAAAACGTGACACAACTTTGTGCTTTTACCCATAGTACTTGCCTGATCAGTCACCACAAATCAACAGACCCATCATAAATATCTATAAAATTCTTAAATATACTTGTTGGTGTAGGAGACCCCTAAGGTCTTTGAAAGATCTTTTTGGTCATTTTGTCTTGTAGGTTGGTTTAGCCAACCATAAGTTAATAAGGACTATGTTATAAAGTCTCAAGTGTGTTTAAGGTGTGATTAGAGTCAGTAGTGATTAGGGTATTCTAGTGATGAGGTCAAATTGTATCTAGGGGTCTATACCCTTAGAAGTCAACCAAAAGGGCAAAGGGTTGACCAAAACACCAAAATGGAGTGGAAATCAAGGTTTTGATGTTTTTAAGTGTTTTAAGGTCATTTGATAAGTTTTAGGACCAAGTTGGGCCATTAGAAGAAACAAGTTGTCATTTTGGCAAAAGATGTAAAAGTTGTCATGACAACTTTTGCAACTTTGCAAAGTTGTCATGACAACATTTCCTAATTTTTAGGAAAGGGCTTTAATGGTGCCAAAATCCCAACATGAAGGTATAGACATGTGAGGATAAGGTATATAAGGTGGAAAAAACCCTAATCCAAGAGTTAGTTGTCATTGTGTACGGATTATGTGTGCAGAAGGAAGGATTTAGATTATATTTTTATGACAGTGCTATGATCCAGTAGTGTAATGGATTGAAATTGCTTAATTAATGGATTGAGAAATTTTATGATGGCATGTATGGTGAAAGATCACACCTAACTCAAACCCCTAGCTCCTTATTTTTGGCATTTACTGATTCTATCCAAGCCAGGAGAGTGTGTGTGGACCTTAGAAGGTCATTTGTTTTATTTCCCTAAGATGGATATGACTAGGTCAATCCATGTCTAGATACGTTTCTTAGTTGGTTTATTTTTTTGTGTGTGTGTGAGGTAGTTTGTAAGCCTCTGTAAATCCAAAAAAGGCATTGGGAACCTTGGATAAGTGTTGGTTAATAGTTTTTCCTCCCATTAGATTTGTAATCTCAGACTCTTTTAGCACCCAAGGTGAGAGAACAAAAGGATGTCACCAACAAATGGGTCAGTGTAAGTCTTCTACCACTGCCCTCTGAATTGACAGGTATAGCTCCCTGATTGTGTTTAATCTTCAATGAATTTGTTTCTTTATGATCATCAGATTATCTCCTTATGAGTTTTAACCAAATTGCTTGTAGGCACAAACAATTTAGGCAAGGATAAGGTGGACAATCTATAATCCCCAATGGAATTTTGATCACAGATTATCATGAAGTCTATCATCTAACTTAAATCTACCTACTTTAAGAATGCATATCTTACTAATGAGAACAGAAGCAGAATCATATATAGACAGCAAATAGAATTGCTTATACTACAACTACTAATCATGAAATGGAATTCAAGCAGGAATCACAGCTCCATATATAATTGTACTTTCTATTCGAATGCATCTAAATAAAAAGGTGAATAGGAGAAGAATCATACATGATGGGTAAATAGAATTACTTTCACTGCAATCACATACATGAAATGGAATCCAGCAGATAATTACGCTTCATATATAATTGTCCTGTCTATTCACATGCAGATGAAAACTACTAGTTCAACAAACATGAAAACCTAGAAAAGTAAATGGAATCACTTATGCTACCCTTACAAGTTTTCCGACCCCTGATACTGAATTATTTACAGAATTTATAGACTTTACAATACATCAGGCTTGTAAGAGCCAATGACCTTCCCTCTTCTTCGAATACAAAGAGACAGAATACAAAGAAAAGAACCTTTCCAATTTGAGAATTCGAAAAGTCATCATGGGCGTAGAAAAAAGACTTGTCAATCTGAAACTCTTCATTTCTATCCAGCATTTATCGAGCTGAATCCATTGGGTTGCTGGAGTTTGATCATTTTCTGAAATTTGAATTCAAAATAGCATCAATCTCCATTATTTGGATAATTTCAACATTCTTTATTACACTTTATCTTCTCTTTTATTAGCATCTGGAGATCTCCTTTATCACTATCAAATCTCTTGCTAAGTGGATCATTCATAGATAAATTGCAATGGATAAAACGTGCCCTGTCCATAAAGGTTCAAACTGCATCGAGCCTTATTATCTTCTTTCAATATGCAATCCCAACGATAGTTTTGAATCAACATGTCGTGCTTTATCTTTATGAACACATACTGACTTTGATCCTTTTCTATAACATTACTTCTCTGTTCATACAACTTCATCCATCATAATTACTGCTCAAACTCAACGGCACATACTATCTTACAAATGTTCTGAAACATTGCAACGGTTATTCTTGAATAACCGCAAGTTCATTCTTTGCATAAGACCCCACATGTCAACTGGCGCATGTCTGATAGTTTGGATCAAGTTTTGATCTTTGATCATAACTAAAAAGATATCAACAATGTCATTCGACCACTTATTTGCTGTCATAATGTTAACATATCGGCTGAGCACCTTTGGAGCACCTAAAATGGAATTTTCCGCTCTGAATCTTTTGGGCACTTTCACGTTACTCTTTCAACACAAAGAATGTTCTTTAGGAGATTATAAATAGACCCAGATCATCATAAATCAAGAAGACTTCGAAACCATCATGATATAAGCCGCGCGGGTTTTTCTCTCTGTGGGTACGCAAAATGGCTACAGCGCACCAGAAACTGAGATTTCCGCTTTCAAATATGAGGCATGCAATAGACTTTTAAAGCTTGGCGCATGTCTTTTAGGCTTAGAAAAATGATTTCTTATCACTTATACTTAGATTGTTATGCAAATGATGAAGTTCTATGGAGTGCGGAAAAGACACCTGAGAGGTGTGACCTCCGCCTGGAGTAGCAAAATTTGGAAATCTTGCCTGGGCATATCTCCGCCATTTCTTAATCATTTGACCTCCCGTTTGTTGCATTGGTTTCATTTTGTCTCAGAGAACAGAGATATGCATTAAAATAATAGAGATCAAAGTCTTTAGTGAATGTAAAATTATGTACAAGAGGTGTCTTAACTCGGTTTCGTCATATCCTTTAATGATCCTTTATTCTTCGAAAACTTATTTCAACTCTGCAAATCACATCTTCAGATATTCCAAAACACTGTTATTCGATGCATCGACCAAATACATGCTAAGGATAAGTCAAGTCAAGGCTCAATAGACTTGATTTTCATTTAAGCAATGTCACATTTTGCAACTCTCTGTCGCCAATTGACCATCATGTCACTGAGATCTTTTTGAATCTTTTATGCCATTATGAGGATTGAATTAAGACTGCAGTCTTCACTTAGTGACACAGACTCCATTACAATGTATCTTTCATTGCCGAAATTCTCCATTGGCGGGATTTGACATTATAGCTTCTTTGGCGGAAAATGGAAAATGAGCGGCTCCATTGCGGAAAATTGGAAAAGAGCTTCTCCATTGCGGAAAATTGGAAAATAGCTTCTCCATTGTGGAAAATTGGAAAAGAGCTTCTCCATTTTGGAAAATTGGAAAAGAGCTTCTCCTGGCGGAAATTTGCAACTTGGCTTCTCTTCACGGAAAATGAGACTGAAGCTTCTCCGTGGCAGAAATTTGCAACTTGGCTTCTCTTCACGGAAAATGAGACTGAAGCTTCTCCTTGGCAAAAAATGAGACTAAAGCTTCTCCTTGGTGGAAATTTGCAACTTGGCTTCTCTTCACGGAAAATGAGACTGAAGCTTCTCCTTGGTGAAAAATGACCATGAGAGGTCATTTTCCGCTTTCTTTGCGGAAAACTCAAAAAGTGCTTCTACATTCCAATTCCACTTCTGAAGATTGAATCAAACTAGTAGATATAATGTTGACACATGTTTGATGTTAGGATCAACAATGTATTCTTCCTGAGTAAACACCCTTTATATCTAGAGCCTTGAGATCTCCTTAGCACTGTCATATGGAGTGAAATTTTGTATATTTCAATGCCAGCCATGTACCTTTATCATTCAAGTGAGGAATATTTTTTTAATTTCTTGTGAATTTCTGGAAATTATGATTCCCAATCACCATTTCACCTGAGAAAGATCACCAATAAGAGCATGTTATCCTTGCCGGGTTGGGGTCTATAACCTACCCATTATGACAACACTTGAACCAACCCACCCAGCTAATAAATGAGAGGGCCAGAGAGAGGGAAACCTGACAAGAATAGCCTACCTATAAAGGAATTAGACCTAGACACAAATAGACCAGACATGACTAAATCTGAAATTGAAAAAAAATGATGGGTGACTGAAAGTCAGGCAACAATAAGCTTCTTGGTATCACTGGCACTCAGCCTACACTGGTTTCTAGTAGCTTGGTCTACACTGGTACCTAGTAGCTCGGCCTATACTGGTGCCTAGCAGCTCAGCCTACATTGGTGCCTAGAAGCTCGACCTACATTTGTGCCTAGTAGCTCATCCTACACTAGTGCCTAGTAGCTCGGCCAACACTGGAGCTCAGTTTTCTTTACTGTTGCTCGACAATATTTAGTTGTAACAGCCCGTGAAAAGTGGATCTTGTCTTTTATGGACAGTATGGTTAGTGTAACAGTTCCTGAAGAGATTTTTGTGAATGAGTGGACCATTAGGGTTGTTTCCTATGAGAGGATGGTTATTAATAACATCCCAAGCCTTCATTTTAGAGATGTAGAGAGAGTAGAGATTGAAGAAGGGAGAAACTATAGGAAAGTTAGAGATTTGTAAATTATTGCATTGTTTTGTTTTGTTTCCAGTAATGAGAAGTTGCAGGTTGTGTGTTTAGTGGATATCAAGTTTCTTTATGGTTCCTTTTGTATGCAAGTAGATTAGTTACTTTTTTTTAGTTACTTTTTTTCTTTTTTGTAAGTTGTTAGTTCTTCACCTTTTCTGGGTTGTAAATAGTAATGGCCCCTCGAGATTCCTAAATCTATGGTGAGAATCATGTGTTGGAATGGAACTCGAGAAGATCCCTTGTACATAGTTTCTTTTTTTTCTGTAGGAGAAGCAACAACAAAGAGTCTGGAGATCTTACCCTAGGTGAGCTTGGTAATAGTCTGGCTAGGGAAGAGAATGAAAGGAATATTCAGAAAACATTGAATAAGTGAGTAGAATGAATCTATTAGTGTAGGTTTAGCAAGAGGAGAAGTTGAATAGCATGTCGATGGGGACTAAGTCTTGAAGAGGAGGTAAAGTTGTTAGTGACTTACCTTAGTTAGGGTTATGAACACCTTAAGAGATCTAGGAGAGAGATCGTAGAGTAGAGCCAATCTGGTTCTGTAGCAGCAATGAAACTTCTATCCACATCAGATTGGTATCTGAACCTAAATTGATTGGGCTTGTGGTAAATGTTCCAGCCAACAGTATCAGTAGGTGAAAACAAGATGGTCACCAATGCAGAGCTTTCAAAGGAAGTAGATGAGAAAAAGAGAGTGATAGAGGATCAAAGGGAAAGGAGTAGACTCCTTGAAGAATCCCTAGATGAGATGAACATAAAACTTCAAGAAGTTGTAGATGCACCAAAAGCAAAAATGGAAATGAAGTCAGCAACAAAAAAGGGTAGAAAAAAGTTGATGAAGAATACTTGATACCTGAACCAGACCCTCCAATAAGTGAGGAGCCATTTCTAAAAGATCTCAAAGCCCTAGGAGGAAAAATTCTTGAAGGAATTCCATTCTTTAATGGAAAAATGGACAGTGAACTAGTTGTGGAATGGATAGAATGTATTGAGAATCATTTTGAATGTGAGGGCATAACTGAAGCACAAAAGGTAAAAGTTGCAAAGTCAAGGTTAAGAGGTTCAGCATTAACATGGTGGAAATACCTCCAAGAAGAGAGGGAGAAGATGCGTAAGCATCCAATCTCAAATTGGAAGGCCATGTTAAACAAGGTAAAGGGGCAATACCTACCTGAGTATTATGAAATCTAGTTACACAAGAAGAGGCAGAGTTTGAAGCAAAAATATTTGGATGTGGCTGCATATACTAAACAATTCTAGAAGTTGTGCTTGAGGTCAAGAGTCCAAGAGGATGAGACTATCAAGGTGGCTAGGTATCTTGGAGGCCTAAAATGGAATATCCAAGAGGAAATCAGTTTGTGGACTCCCACAACCATCCATAAGGGTTTCCAACTTGCATTGAAAGTGGAAGAGAAGAACAAGAAGAAATTAGAATCACACTTCAGAGGAAGAGGTAGAGGTAGAGAAGGAAGGAGACAAGGAGGCTATGGTGGAAGGGGATCAGATTCAAGGGAGAAAAGTGAGAACAATATCATTGAAAATTAGGAAGGAAACTCAAATAGAGGAGGTTTCAGCAGCAATCAAGGAAGAGGAGCATCCTACTTTGCCACCATGAAGTGTTACCACTGCAATTAGCTAGGACATCCTGCCTATAGGTGTCATGAAAAAGGGTCTACTTCTCAAGGAGGTGGAAAGAGAGTTAATTATGTCCAAGAAGAATCAAGTTGCAGCAACAAGCCATCTGAGGTACCTTTAGAATCAGAGGAAGGTGAGATTCTAATGATAAAGAGGACATTGATCAGAGAGCCAAGCAAAGAAGAACCAAGCCAAAGAAGGGGACTCTTTAGAGTGAAGTGCAAGATCATAGGAAAGGTGTGTAGATTTATTATTGATTCAGGCTCAACTGATAATATCATTAGTGAAGAGGCAGCCACCAAGTTAAATTTGAAAAGGATTCCACATGACAACCCATACAAGGTTACATGGCTTAACAAAGGACAACATGTGTTTG
>MU227986.1:1557640-1576359 GCA_018584345.1 Thuja plicata | reverse complement strand
GGAGAAGGAGAAGGAGTTGGATTTGCTTTAGTATTGAAGCCAAAAGATGAAGTTGTTGTCAAGAAATCAGAGATACCAAATGAGGTAAAAGAAATACTTGAAGAGTATAGGGATATTGTGAATGATGACCAGCTCACTCCTCTACCTCCTAAGAGACTTGTTATCCAAAAGATTGACTTCATACCAGGAGCTACCTTACCCAACAAAGCTGCCTATAAGATGACCCCTCAAAAAATGAGGAAATAGCCAAGAAAATTAGAGAGTTATTAAACCAAGGCCTAATTAGAAAGAGAATAAGCCCATGTGTAGTCCCTACTATTTTAGCACCTAAGAAAGGAGGAGCTTGGAGACTTTGTACTGATTCTAGAGCCATTTATAGAATCACCATTAGGTATAGGTTTCCAATACCTAGAATTGAAGACCTAATGGATTGCTTAGCGGAGGCAAGGTACTTCAGCAAAATTGACCTTAAGAGTGGCTACCACCAAATTGGGATAAATGAAGGAGATGAATGGAAGACAACCTTCAAAACCATAGAGGGTTTGTATGAATGGCTTGTAATTCCATTTGGTTTGTCTAATGCTCCCTCAACTTTTATGAGGCTTATGAATGAGGTATTGGTAGAATGCATTGGTAAATTTGTTTTTGTCTACCTAAATGACATTTTAGTTTTCAGTAGAACTAAGGAGGAGCATATTAGGAATTTGAAAATTGTTTTCAAGAAATTGCATGATGAAAAGCTAATGATCAATTTGGAGAAGTGTGACTTCATGAAGCAGGAGCTTGTATATCTCGGTTTTTTTTTGTCATAGGGTAACCTAAAAAATGGAACAAGGAAAGGTGGATGCCATTCTAAGTTGGCCTACTCCCAAGGATGCAACTAAGGTGAGAAGTTTCCATGGTTTAGATCAGTATTACAGAAAGTTCATTAGACATTTTAGTGGGATTTGTGCACCTATGTTAGAAACCATTAAAGGTGGGATGAAGACAAAGTTTCAATGGACACCACAAGTAGAAAAAGAATTTGAAACACTTAAGGAGAAGATAGCAGAGTTGCCTACTCTAGTTCTTCCAAGCTTTGATAAGATTTTTACAGTAGAATGTGATGCAAGTAATGTGGCCATTGGGCTATCATAAGCCAAGAAGGAAGACCAATATCTTTCCATAGTGAGAAGCTAAATGATGAAAAGAAGAAGTACTCTTCTTTTGAATTAGAGTTGTATGCTCTAGTCCAAGCACTCAAGAAGTGGAGGCACTACTTGCTTCCCAAGGAGTTTATAGTATATACTGATAACCAAGCTCTCAGCTTCCTTAACTCTCAAGAAAAACTTAGCAGCAAACACATGAAGTGGGTGGAGTATCTACAAGCTTACACTTTCAATATCAAGCATAAAAAGGGAGTAAAGAATAAGGTTGTTGATGCATTGAGAAGAAAGCTGCTCACACCAAGAAGTTCAGCTATAAAGCATAGGCATTGATAGCTTCAAAGACCTATATGCTGAAGATGAAGATTTTTCCCAAAACTACAAGGTATGCAAGGAGTTTAAAAACAACTTCCAGGGTGAGTTTTCTGAATATACCTTGAAGACTGATTTATTGTTTAAAATAGGTCAGATTTGTGTTCCCAAAGGGTCTATGAGAGAGAATTTGATTCAATAAAAACATGATGGAGCACTTAGTGGTCATTTTGGAGTCGGTAAGACCCAAGAGCTAGTCACCAGGTTCTATTTTTGGCCTAGAATGAATAGAGATGTTAGAAAATATGTTGAGAGTTGTGTAGTGTGTCAAAAATAAAAGGGCACATCTTCCAATGCAAGTCTTTATCATCCACTTATAATTCCAACCAGACCATGGGAATGCATAAGCATGGATTTTGTAGTTGGTTTGCCAAAAACAAGGTAGGGATATGACAGTATTTTTGTTGTAGTGGACAGATTTAGTAAGATGGCACATTTTATACCTTGTAAGACCATTCATGATTCTTGTAACATTGCTCAATTGTTTTATAGTGGAGTGGTGAGGATACATGGACTCCCACTTAGTATTTTTTGAGACAGGGACAACAAATTCATGAGCTATTTTTGGAAGATCTTATGGCAAAAGCTTGGCACTAACTTGTCTTTTGGATCTGCATATCATCCACAGACAGATGGCCAAATAGAGGTGGTAAATAGGAGTCTTGGTAACTTTCTGAGATGCATCACAAAGGAGTATGGTGAAGCATGGGACCAACTCATTGGACAAGCTAAATATGCATACAATGATACAGTGAACAAATTGATTGGTAAGAGTCCTTTTGAAATTGTTTATGGCTTTCACCCAAGAGGAATTTTTGAAATTAGAGAATTGAAGGAAGGAATGAATGGTAGTGGATATGCTGAGGAATTTTCTCATTCAATGAGGGAAGTCCATGAAAGTGTGAGAAAGAACTTGATTGAAAATGCTAAAAAGGTAAAGCAAAAGGTGGATGTATCAAAGAGGGAGGTTTAGTTCAGATTGGAGACTTTGTGATGGTACACTTGAAAAAACATAGGCTACAAAAAGGTGTTCCTAAAAAGCTATAGATGAAGAGGCTAGGTCCATGTAAGATACTTTCAAAGTATGGAAACAATGCATACAAGGTGGAGCTTCCTGAAGACATTGGGTTGTCACCAGTTTTCAACATTGCAAATTTGATAGCATACAAAGGATCAATTCAAGATGCTGATCAAAACCTTCAAGAGGTATTACAAGAGGTAAAAGATCTGAAATTAACCCCTACTCCATCTATGACAGCTGAAAAGATACTAGACTCAAGGGTCTACAAGAAGACTAGGAACAAAGACTATATGGAGAACCTTGTCAAATGGCATGGAAAAGAAGATGTTGATTCTACTTGGATCAGAGAAATAGACTTCAAGAGGTTGGGAATTGATCCAAACATGCTCAATCCAAGGATGGATTAACCTATCTTTTGGATGGGGGAGTATGGTGCAGGAGCAAACCTAACTCAAACCCCTAGCTCCTTATTTCTAGCATGTACTGACTCTAGCCAAGTCAGGAGAATGTGTGTGGACCTCAGAAGGTCAATTGTTTTATTTCCCTGAGATGGATATGACTAGGTCAATCCATGTCTAGATAGGTTGCTTGGTTGGTTTCTTTTGTTGTGTGTGTGTGTGTGAGGTAGTTTGTAAGCCTCTGGAAATCCATCCAAGGCATTGGGAACCTTGGATAAGCTGCTTGGTATCACTGGCACTCGGCCTACACCAGTGCCTAGAAGCTTAGCCGACACTACTGCCTAGCTTCTCGGCCTACACTGGTGCCTAGCATCTCGGCCTACACTGGTGCCTAGCAGCTTGGTCTACACCGGTGCCTAGAAACTTGGCCTACATTTGTGCCTAGTAGCTCAGCCTACATTTGGGCCTAGTAGTTCAGCCTACACTGGTGCCTAGCGGCTCGGCCAACACTAGAGCTTAGGTTTCTTTACTATTGCTAGGCAATATTCAGTCATAATGACCCATGAAAAGTGGATCTTTTCTTTTATGGAAAGTATGGTTAGTGTAACGGTACCTGAAGAGATTCTTGCGAATGAGTGGACCGTTAGGGTTGTTTCCTATGAGAGGATGGTAATTAATAACATCCCAAGCCTTCATTTTAGAGATGTAGAGATAGTAGAGATTGAAGAAGAGGAGAAACTACAGGGAAGTTAGAGATTTGCAGATTATTGTATTGTTTTATTTTGTTTCCAGTAATGAGAAGTTGTAGGTTGTGTGTTTAGTGGACATCAAGTTTCTTTGTGGTTCCTTTTGCATGCAAGTAGATTAGTTACATTTTTTTTCTATTTTGTAAGTTGTTAGTTCTTCACCCATTCTGGGTTGTAAATAGTAATGGCCCCTCAAGATTCCTGAATTCATGGTGAGAATCATGTGTCATAATGGAACTCGAGAGGAGCCCTTGTACATAGTTTCCTTTTTGTTTTCTATAGGAGAAGCAACAATGAAGAGTCTAGAGATCTTACCCTAGGCGAGCTTGGTAATAGTCTGGCTAGGGAAGAGAATGAAATCAATGTTCAAAAAACATTGAATAAGTGAGTAGAATGAATCTATTAGTGTAGGTTCAGCAAGACGAGAAGTTGAATAGCATGTCGATGGGGATTGAGTCTTGAAGAGGAGGTAAATTTGTTAGTGACTTACCTCAGTTAGGGTTATAAACACCCTAAGAGATCTAGGAGAGAGATCTTAGAGAAAAGCCAAGATGGTTTTATAGCATCAATGAGACTTTTGTCCACATCAATGTACTTAATTATTGTAGCATTGAATTGATCATTTTGTCTGACTGGTGAAAGTTTTGTAAATTCTTTTGTTTTAACAGTTTCGTTGTCTGGTTTTGAAGTAGTTATGTAAATATGCCACCGTCTTGAATTCCCGTGGTCAAACTCCTATGGCCTCTTGGATTCAAGTAGGGGACTCCATTTACATTGTGTATATAAGTTGTGGAATAATTTTATGTAGGGGAAGCAATTTTAGCATCAATCCCTAGGCGAGTGCAACTACATTTTGGTTAGGTGCTTGAATGGACCATTAGCAAGAAAGATTGCTCAGTGGGTTGATTGAATCTAATAAATGGTGGGAGAATGTAGAGAGGAGAGTCCTTGTTAGTTTTATGCATGGAGAAGTTTAGGGAAGTTGAGGAAAGCAATCAAAACAAGCCAAGAAGCTAGACTGTGTACATGTTCCCTAAAACCCATGAAAATAGGGGTTTCTTGGGAAACTAGTGTACGGACAGAGTGGGAAATTGAGACCTTGAAAATCCTAGACTAGAGGATAAACCCACAAGGAATCTATAATTAGTTTCCAATTGTGTTAAGGGATTTTAGGAAAAAATCCACTTTTACAGAAAATAGGAGGGCTAATTAGGCCTAAAAGGCTACAAGGCCTTAAGAACTAGAAATCATGAACCCGATTGAAAACAGGGTGAAAGATCCCCAAGTTTGGATCTAGGGAAGTTGAAAGAGACCTAAAGAAGGTCAGGAATCCAATCCCAAAGAAGATAGGATAGATGGGAAAGCAGATGACCAAGGCAAGCCATGGATGTGAAGAGTTATGGAGAAGGACCTAGTGTGAATTTGAACTTGATGGAGAGCTCCTAGTGAGTTGGAGGATAAGATAGGAATCCTCTAGTTTGGGTGGTGAAAGGAACCCTAAAAATATCAAGAGAAGATCTAGTAGAAAGAAAGAAAGCTCTAGGAGTGGGATCTCCCCATCAAATTGGTATCAGAGACATTGAAAGGCTTGGGAGTTTATTGGTGTATGTCAGAGAGGAGTGAACCCATAGGAGAGAAAATCATGGTGACTAATGCCAAATTCACAAGGGACTTGTCAGAGAAGAAAGATAAGAGCAAGATTCTTGAAGAAACAATGGAAGAAGTGAAGATAACAATGGTAGAGGTTGTAGAGACATCCAACAAAATGAAGGAGTAGATGTGTGAAGATAAAGACAAGGGGAGAAACTAGTAGAGGAGGAGATAGAACCAGAACCTGACCCTCCTCTCCTTGAGGAACCATTTCTCAAGGCACTCAAAGCATTGAGTGGCAAGGCTCTAGAAGGCATTCTAGTGTTCTCTAGTAAGATGGATGCATAGATGGTTATGGAATGGATTGAAGGTATGGAGAAAAACTTCGAATGTGATGGAATCACGGAAGCACAGAAGGTAAAGTAGCCAAGTCTAGGCTAAGAGGGAAAGCACTCACATGGTGGAAGTCTTTGCAAGAAGAAAGGGAGAAATAAGGCAAAAACCTCATAGAAAATTGGAAATAAATGGTGGCAAAAGTGAAGGAGAACTACCTTCCAGAAGACTATGACATTGAACTACACAAGAAGAGGTAGAACCTTCGGCAAAAGGACCTAGATGTGCCATCATACATAGAATAATTTTAGAAGCTTTTTCTGAGATCAAGGATACAGGAGACGGAGAGCATCAAGGTTTCTTGGTACCTTAATGGATTAATGTGGAATATACAAGAAGAACTCGGTCTCTTTACCCTAACCTCCATTTGTAATTGTTTCCAAATGGCCTTGAAGGTGGAAGAGAAACTCAGAAAGAAACAAGAATCCAACTCCAGAGGAAGAGGACGGGTTAGAGAAAATAGAGGTGGCCATAGAGGAGGTTCAAGTGGAAGAGGCAATGACAGTAGGAGCCAAGGTGACTCCAGATATACAGAGAAATGACATGAGTCAAGGAATAGAGGTGGCTATAATAGAGGAAGGGGTTCTTATAATAATGGAAGAGGAAGATCAGGGGGTTTTGGGAGAATTTCTCACTTTTCTTCCATGAAATACTACAACTGTGGACAATTGGGGCACCCTACATATAGATGCCCTGAAAAACCCTCAGCTTCACAAGGAGATAAAAAGATTGCCTATGTCCAAGAAGAGGACCGTTCTAAACAATCAGAGGTGAGTCTAGATTTAGAGAAAGGAGAACATCTCATGTTGAGAAGAATATTGATTAAGAAACCCACAAAAGATGAACATAAGTAGAGAAGGGATCTTTTTAGAGTCATGTGCAAGATATTGGGAAAAGTGTGAAAAGTTATCATTAATTTAGGGTCCACAGATAATGTTATATCTAAGGAGGCAGTAGAGAAGTTAAAACTCACCAAGATTCCACATGTGTGTCCCTATAAAGCTACTTGGTTAAACAAGGGGAAAAACATCTTGGTAAATGAGCAAGTGTGGGTAGAATTCACCATTGGAAAGTATCAGGATAAGATACTTTGTGATTTGTTTCCAATGGATGCATTCAATCTGTTTCTTGGTAGACCATGGTAGTATGACAGGGAAGCTGTCCATAATGGGAAGGAGAAAAAGTATGCATTCAAGAAAAATGGGGTAACTCTCAAAATTCAATCTTTGATAGAGGAAAAAATAGTGGATAAGAAAGAATCTAGTACATTGGTGATCAGTGGAAAGTAGTTCCTCGGGGATATGAAAGAGGAAGGAGTTGGCTATGCAATCATGTTAAAGCCAAAGGAGGAGGAGACTCATAAGCAAGCACCTATGCCAAAGGAAGTGAAACAAATACTGGATGAGTTTAAGGACATAATATGTGAGGGTACACCAGCTACACTACCACCAAAGAAGGAGATAAGTCATCAGATTGACTTTGTACTAGGAGCATCTTTGCCAAGCAAGGCTGCATATAAAATTACACCGGAGCAAAACAAGGAGATAGTTAGGAAAGTAAAAGAACATTTGAACCAAGGGTTGATTAGAAAGAGCATAAGTCCATGTGCTTTCCTAGTGGTGTTGGATCCTAAGAAGGGAGGTAAGTGGAGGATGTGTACTTATTCTAGGGCAATTAATTGGATAACTATTAGATATAGATTTCCTATTCCTAGGATAGAATATTTAATGGATTGTTTGGGGGGTGCTAAGTACTTCTCTAAAATTGATTTGAAAAGTGGTTACTACCAAATTAGGATGAAAGAAGGTGATGAGTGGAAGTTATCCTTTAAGACTACAAAGGGGTTATATGAATGGTTAGTTATGCCTTTGGGATTACCATTGCACCTAGTACCTTTATGAGGATGATGAATGAAGTCTTGAAAGACTACATAGGTGTATTTGTAGTTGTCTATCTAGATGACATCCTCATTTTTAGAAAGACAAAGGAGGATCATATGAAAAACTTGGAGTTAGTGTTAAAGAGGTTGCAGGAAGAAAAGCTCACCATCAATCTTGAAAAGAGTGAGTTCATGAAGGAAGAACTAGTCTACCTAGGATTTGCAGTTTCCCAAGGTGACTTGAAGATTGATAAGGACAAATTAGAGGCCATATTGAATTGGCCTACTCCTAAAATAGGGATTGAAGTTAGGATCTTCCATAGGTTAGCCAAATTCTATAGGAAGTTTATTAGAAGATTCAGTGAAATCTGTGCTGCAGTCCTAGAGACCAATAAAGGAGGGTTGAAAACGAAATTTGTTTGGACCAAGGCAGCTAATGAGGGGTTTGAAAGGTTGAAAAGAGAAGTAGCAACTTAACCTATATTATTGTTACCAAGTTTTGACAAACCTTTCATAGTAGAGTGTGATGCAAGTAGCATAGCAGTGGGGGCTGTGTTAAGCCAAGAAGGTAGGCTAGTGGAATTATTCAGTGAAAGATTGAATGAGGAAAAGTCTAGGTACTCTTCCTATGACTTGGAGCTATATGCTCTTGTACAAGCCCTAAAGAAATGGAGGCATTATTTATTGCCTTAAGAGTTTTTTGTCTTTACAGATAACCAAGCATTGAGTTATATCAATACTCAAGACAAACATAGTTTGAAACACATCAAATTGATGGAGTTTTTTTAGTCCTACACCTTCACTATTAAGCATGAGAAGGGGGTACAAAATAAATTTGCAGATGCCCTTAGTAGAAGGATGCTTACCATACAAGAGATTCAGTTTCAGAGTAGAGGTTTTGAAGGGTTCAAGGACCTTTATGAAGGAGATGTAGGCTTCTCAGTGATCTAAAAGGTGTGTAAAGAGTTTGAGAATCAATTTCAAAGTGAGTATGTAGACTACACTCTTCAAAAAGGACTATTGTTCAAAGGGAAATAGTTATGTTTTCCAAGGGGATCCATGAGGGAGAACCTCATCCAAGAAAAGCATAATGGGAGTCTAGGTGGACACTTTGGATTGAACAAGAATTTGGATCTAGTGGAGAGATTCTATTGGTGGAAAAGAATGCAGAGATATAAGGAGATATATAGAGAAATGTAGAGTGTGTCAAAAAGAAAAAGGAACTTCATCAAATGCAGGCTTATATCAGTCATTGCCCATCCCAAGTAGACCATGGGATTGCATAAGTATGGATTTTATTGTGAGACTACCTAGGACACCTACTGGTTTAGACAGTGTGTTTGTGGTAGTGGACAGATTTAGCAAAATGAGCCATTTTGTCCCATGAAAGAAAACACATGATGCTAGACATATTGCCCATTTGTTTTTTAAAGAGATAGTGAGGATACATGGCTTGCCAACAAGCATAGTTGCAGACATAGATATAAAGTTTATGGGATATTTATGGAAGACACTTTGGAGAAGGTTAGGAACCAACTTGTCACATAGCTTAGCTTATCATCCTCAAACGGATGGCCAGACAGAGGTGATCAATAGGGTACTTGGTAATTTGTTGAGATGTTTGACAAAAGAATATGAACAAAGTTGGGAGCAAGTGATACCTCAGGCAGAATTTGCCTACAATGATAGAACAAATTGAACCACAGGTAAGAGCCCATTTGAGAGTGTTTATGGGTTACACCTAAAGGGTGTACTTGAGTTGAAATACCTAAAAGGTTATGAAGGCATCAGTGGTCATGCTGATGATTTCTCTCATTCAAAGAGAGAGGTACATGAGCAGGTTATGAAGACATTAATGGAGGCCAATCAGAATTTGAAATCCAAGAGAGATGAGGGAAGAAGAGATCTACAATTTGAAGTAGGTGATCTAGTAATGGTGTTTTTGAAGAAGGCTAGGCTACAAAAGGAAATACCTAGTAAGATGCAGATGAAAAGGATTGGGCCTTGCAAGGTGTTGGCCAAGTATGGACCCAATGCCTATAAGGTGGAACTACCCAAGGAGATGTCAATTTCTCCAATCTTCAATGTAAAATATTTGATAAAGTATAAAGGGCCAGAAATGGATGAAGTACAGTGCAATACTGAGGTGAAAAAGGATGTGGGGGAGTTCAATACTCTAGATCAGATCAACCCACAAGCTGACAGGATACTAGATTCAAGAGTGAAAAAGAAGACCAGGCTTAAGATCTATATGGAACATTTAGTGAAGTGGATGCAGCAACAAGAGTCAGAAGACACTTGGATAGTGGAAAGTGACTTCAAGAAACATGGAATCAATGAGGAGTTCCTGACACCACAGGTACCCTAATTTGTTTGTTGCAGGGGGAGAATGGTGCAGGAGCACCCTACGATCTTTGAAAGATATTTTTGGTCATTTTGGATTGTATGTTGGTTTATCCAACCATTAGTTAATAAGGACTATTTTATAAAGTCCCGACTATTTTTAAGGTGTGATTAGAGTCAGAAGTGATTAGGGTTTTCTAGTGATGAGGTCAAATTGTATCTAGGGGTCTATACCCTTAGAAGTCAACCAAAAGGGAAAAGGGTTGACCAAAACTCCAAAATGGAGTGGAAATCAAGGTTTTTTGTGTTTTTAAGTGTTTTAAGGTCATTTGATAAGTCTTAGGACCAATTTGGGCCATTAGAAGCAACAAGTTGTCATTTTGGCAAAAGATGTAAAAGTTGTCATGACAACATTTCCTACTTTTTAGGAAAGGGCTTTAATGGTGCCCAAATCCTGACATGAGGGTCCAGACATGTGAGGATAAGGTATATAGTGTGGACAAAACTCTAATCCAAGAGGTAGTTTCCATTGTATATGGATTGTTTGTGCAGAAGGAAGGATTTAGATTGTATTTTCATGACAGTGCTATGATCTAGTAGTGTAATGGATTTAAATTGCTTAATTAATGGATTGAGAAATTTTATGTTGGAATGTACTTAATTCTTGTAGAATTTAATTAATCATTTTGTGTGACTGGTGAAGGTTTTGTAAATTCTTTTGTTTTCACAGTTTAGTTGTCTGGTTTTGAAGCAGTTATGTAAATATGCCACCCTCTTGAATTCCTTTGGTCAAAATCCTATGGCCTCTTGTATTAAAGTAGGGGACTCAATGTAAAATGTGTATATAGGTTTTGGAGTCTTTTTATGTAGTGGAATAAATTTTAGCATCAATCCCTAGGCGAGTGTAACTGCATTCTAGTTAGGTGCTTGAATGGAGCAGTAACAAGAAAGGTTGCTCAGTGGGTTGTTTGAATCCAATAAATTGTGGGGGCATGTAGAGAGGAGAGTCCTTGTTATTTTTATGCAAGGAAAATTTTATGGGATTTGAGGAAAGCAATCAAAATGAGCCAAGAAGCCAGACTATGTACATGTTCCCTAAAACCTATGAAAATAGGGGTTTCTTGGAAAACTAGTGTACAGACAAAGCGGGAACTTGAGACATTGAAAATACTAGAGTAGAGGAAAAACCCACAAGGAATCTATAATTAGTTCCCAAGGGTGTTAAGGTATTTTAGGATAAAATCTACTTTTACAGAGAATAGGAGGGCTAATTAGGCCTAAAAGGCTACAAGGCCTTAAGAACTAGAAATCTGGAACTGATTGAAACTAGGGTGAAAGATCCCAAAGTCTGGATCTAGGGGAGTTGAAAGAGACCTAAATTAGGTTAGGAATCCAATCCCAAAGAAGATAGGACAGATGGGAAAGTAGATGACCAAGGCAAGCCATGGATGCGAAGAGTTATGGAGAAGGACCTAGTGTGAATTTGAACTTTTTGGAGAGCTCTGAGTGAGTTGGAGGATCAGATGCGAATCCTCTTGTTGGGATGCTAATAGGAACCCTAAGAAGACCAACAGAAGGTCTAGTAGAGAGAAAGAAAGCTCTGGGAGTGGGAGCTCCCCATCACTTGTCAAATTGCACTCAAATTGCACATGCTAGTGTTGATCAAGCTTAATTTGCAAAATATAAGCATTAATGCTTAGGTGGTCAGGCCCACAACACCCCTTTGTAAAGTGGTGGAAAGGGGTAAGGAGATTATTTGTTAACTATTGTTTGATTTTATTAGAGTGTGTTGAGTTCCTTAACCCTACTTTAAACTTAATTTAATTTGATTGATTGTATATTGTAATTGTGATTAGGGAGAAGATAAGATGTTCCTCTTCTATTCATAAATGCACAAATGAATCAACTATTTGGAAAAGAGAGTAACAAGAAGGATATCTTAAATTCTATTAATTATATGTATAGATATGATATATGACAGTAATTGAAGAAATAGGAGAAATGTACTAACCTTAAAGAATTGCAGATCAAAGAATGTTGTTTTCTGAGGTCTGTAGACTATTTCTAGAAAAACTAAAGTATGATTCGGAACCGAAACATAGAGACGAACAAAACCCATAAATATTTTTCTATTCTAATGTCATGTTATGAAAAAGGTCGACCTTGACCCATAAATGACAACCCTGACCCAACAATGTCGACCTTGACCTGCACAGGTCCGACAAAGAATCTGTTCACGGAGCCCTATAGAAAGCTGAAAAGGGTATCCAGATCTGTGTCCAAATCTACAGTCCTGAATCTATACCTGCAAGAAAAAGGGAATTTTTTTTTGTAGGGGAGGGGTTTGTCTTGGTCAAACCCTGGTTTTTGAATTAACCTCAAATGTATGTAATTGAAATTGCATAAAGATAAACAAATTAAATGCACAAATTCACCTTCCTTGTAAAATCCCTTGTGGAGGATTCAAATCCTTCAATCCACAAGTATGTATGCACCAAATATGTAGAATGTAGAATGGTAGAATGTCTTCAATCTCTTAGTTTTAAATCTCCAACACCAAGTCTTGAATGGGTTCTTGAATTTGGAAGAGGCTTGGAAGAAGGTGGATGGAGAGATCACCAAAAGGGCACTATGTAGCTTGAATCCTTCAATGGCCTCCAATGGATCTGCTTCATGAAAATGGATTCTTGAATGGATGAATTCTTTCTTTAAATCTTTCTCCTTATCTTGCTTGAATCACACTTGAAGATAGTTTGAGAATGCTTGATCACGATTAGAAGACTTAGAGAAAATGAGAGGAGAAAGGTCCCTTTTATATGAAACTAGGGCACAATCTTCTACGGAGGCTGACATAGGATAATTAAATCCTCATTAATGCCTTTACCCCTAGGAGAGGACCTATATTAAATATAATTTAGGAATCGACACTTCGGAACCTGGAACAACCGACCCGGAAGCAGGAAATAACTTTTGCAAAGATCGACATCTAGAAATTGCAAGACCCCTAAGTTTGAAGCCTGGGTCAAGGTCAAGGTTGACCTTGACCTAGGTCAGGGTTTAGGTTGACCTTGACCTAGGTCAGGGTTGAGGTTGACATAGACCCAAAAGGTCAACCCTAACCTTGAAGTCCAAAATCTCAATTCTACAGTCGAGAATGCAGAAATCAGGCTGGAAAGAAGTGGAAAGAGGGACAGAATAGGGGGAAGCCATGTCTGACTCAGGAACCCTTTCTAGGTGCTTGATATGACCACAAACCACTTACTTAGAAGGCTAAACAAGTCTACAATGGAAGTTCTTTCATTTTCCCACTATACATTTAGCCCCCACTTTAGCAAGAGTATGAGCTCAACACAAACTCTTGGTAAAGGAGAACATAAAGAATAGACAATCTTATTGTAACCAAAAGGTATAAAGAAACCCTCAATCCCCCAAGGGACTTAAGTCTTTATCAATCTTAAGATCACCATAAGAGATACATCACCTAGTTAAGAAGAGAGAGAAAGGGTGTGATTATCTTTCCCAATGAGAACTTATGTCCCATTGTGAACCACACAAAAAAGCGTAACTGGAAAGATGGAGTTGAACTGCCTAGTGAATGTGGCTACTCACTAGTCAACCCATCAGGGAGATCCGTCCTTAAAGGGATCAAAAAAATTGTAAATTGAAAACTAGTGGGATCAAGAGATCCGTGTAAATTTAAACTAGAGGGATCAAGAGATCCTAAAAAGTAAAAATGACCATGCTTTAAGGATTAGTTTTTTTTTAATCCATAAAGGGAAAAATCCTAAGTCTTGAAAACTATTTTGAATGTGTGTGTGTGAGAAAAGTGATTAGAGTGTATGCCCCCATGTTAAAGTCATTTCTAACACTTTAACAAGAGCAATGAGTTTAACGGAAACATAAACAACTCTACGGATTATGTTTCCACTGCAAGATGTCCCCAAAGGAAGACAAGTCAAGGGAAATAAAACATAAACATACATAAGAACACAAGAGGGATCTACCTAACATGGGGTCAGTATGATCATAAGATAACATGTACATAGAAATATAATAATATTGCAAATTAATTGACATCATTCCCCAAAGAAAGTAGAACTACAATCACAAAGGAGGAAAGAAAACTTAAGAGTTACGAAGAAGAATCTTTTCAGACCACAACAGGGAGACCAAAAAGAATTAGTGCTACCATGTCATAGATCCAAGTAGATTATACAAGGAAAATAGTTACAAACAATAGCACAAGTACAACATAACATGAAACAAAATATAGAAGAATATAGATACATATAGAAGAATTGTACGACACGTTTGATTGTTTTATCACCTTGCACCAACAAAGTAACAAGGGTCGTATAAAATAATCTAACAAACATTTAAAAACACATTATAGGAGAAGCACATTACAACATACAAACACAAAAAGGGCTACCATAAAGGATGATCTAATCAAGCATGTTGTCAACCCTCTCCATCTTGGTTGATGTTATTGATGGAAGGTGGGAAACTCGCAAGAGGGACTATATCCAATATAGTAGGGATGATAGCCAGTTCCAAACAAGGATCCTCTTGAGAATCACAATGCTCGATACTAGGTGTAATTTTTAATTGAGCTGAAAGCATATGAGGTAAATCATTATAAAGGTCAATGGTCTCATATTCATTAGTAAGATACATAGGAACATCGAGAGTGTCCTCCTCATTAAGGTTGATTGAAATAGGATCCAAGATATGAATAGGATCATCATACTCATTCATCTTAACATCATTATGAATATTAACATCTAACGCATCAGGCATGGGTTGGTTGAAAGTAGGTAATGAGTTTTGAATAACAGAAGCACGGTCTCTAGCATTAGCTCTACACTTCTTACGATGTTCATTAGCAGATTTGTTATGTTTAGCTTTGGTTGACATATGTTGAGAGCTAGGAGGACCAACAACAGGTTCCTTCATAGGTTGTATAGAAGGATTCTCAATAGGTTGCAATGAAATAGTAGAATTTTGAGTAGTAGAATTAGAATTAATTGATAAAGGAGGTATGGAAGGTGTAGGCAAAAGACCACGATTGGAGTCAATCGGAGGAATACTTAACTTAGCAATTTTGTGATGTTTGTAAGCTTGGTATGAGCGAAAGAGATGATAAGGGCAAGGAGGGCATGAGTTAGGTAATGAAGGCCAAAGGAAATTGAGAGTAGCACAATCTCTAGGCCTAGAAGGTTGATACAAATTATGATTAATTGTTTTGACTTCTCCATTATGAGTGAACTTAAGACATTTAGGAATGGGAGAAGCAATAGCATGCGTAGTGGTTATCTAAGGTAAACCAAATTTGATTTGAAATTGATTAGAAGTAGGAATAATGAGGAGGGTAGTATCTAAAACCTTACCACAAAGTTCAACAGGTAAGTTAATAGAACCAAGTGCAGGATAAAGAAAGCCATTACAAGTTTGGATCCATGCATCAGATGAATCATAAAAATCACGTTGTAAGCCTTTCATTAAAATATTTTCTTCAGTAATGAAATTTATTAAAGATGTGGGATCAACTAGACAACCACGAGTAGGTATCTTAGAAATCCTAGCATAGATATAAAGGGGACCATCAAGAGCTTTAATCATTTTAGAATCATCAAAGGTAATTAAAGGTTCCCTAGGTTGCTTATTCTTAGTTTGTTTTTGAGTTTTAGGTGGAATTGGAATTTGAAGTGGAGGTGAAGTATCTTGAACCGTAAGTTGAGGTGGCACAACACTCTCCACATGATTAACAATGTGATTAAGATCATCCATCTTTGAATCATAAACAATGTCTACAAAATATGGTTGAGCTATAGTATTAGTAGTTGAGCTATAGTATTAGTATCATGTGTAGGTAAAGGATTCGTATATATTTGAAGGTTTTGATTAGGAGGAGAAATAGATTTATTCCCATTACCATGAAAATTATCAACAGACAAAGCTTTAGAATCAATCAAGTCTTGAATCTTATGCTTTAGAGAGTAATTTTTTTAGTATCATGGCCATTCTGGCAATGGTATTGGTAGAAAGCTTTAGAATCAAAGGATTTTGAAGCTATTGTGGTGGGAAGAAGAGGTTGAATAGGAGACAAGGTAATCATACTAGCACTTAACAACCTACTCATTATAGAATGCAAAGTTTCAGATAGAGGAGTAAATGTATGATTCATACAGAAAGCAGTGGATGCAGAAGTACTATTGGATGTAGCCGCAACTTGATCAGCAACCGCATTCATCTGTTTATTAATCTTGACATAGTTTTTAGGTTTCTAAAACGTATTAGGATTAGGATCATTGTCACTCTTATCAAATGGAATAGGAGCCATTGGAGTGTTTCTCTCAAATTGATTCACTTGTAATTGATAATGGTGAAGTGTTGCACACAATTGTTGAAAGGAGGTAAATTCAGTAAGCAGAATCTTATCTCTAATATCCTTTTGTAAATTTGAAATAAACATATGTTGAATATCAATATCAGGAATAGGATAAGAAATCTAAGCATGCAAATGCTTAAATCTACCAATAAAATCATTTAATTATTCATTAATGTTTTATTTACAATGCATTAAATCAAATAAGGACACTTGTGGTCCAATGTTATTTTGAAATTTTTGGATGAAGGAATTAGCAAGTTTGGGAAAAGAATCAATGGAATAAGGAGGTAAGGAACAATACCATTGTAAATCCTTATCTTGAAAGGTTCTAGCAAACAATTTAGCTAAAATCCTATGATCATGAGCATAATCACAACAAAGGATTTGAAATGTTTTAACATGAGTAAAAAGATCACCTTTACCATTATAATTCTCAAGACGAGGCATATCAGCTTGCTAAGGGACAGTAGCATGTATGATGTCTAGGGATAAAGGACTACCCATGTCACATGTAGGAATGCTAAATTTGGATTGAGTTAAAGATGCAAGTTGTTGTTGTAAAGATGATACAGCTTGAGCCAAACTAATAATTGTAGAATCATTAGAGGAAACAGGTGGCATAGAAATATTAGGAACACTAGGAAAAGTGTAAGAAGTAGCAGGAGCAGAAGACACAACCGGTGGAAAATTAGGAACCACAGTTGGAAGAGGATTAGTATAAGTAAAAGGCACACTATGATATGAAGGTTGTGAGGTAGGTAAAGATACCGGTTGAACACTCACAGGGATAGTTGCACTTAGGAGAGAAGTTGTTATCAAAGGAGGAGTGTAAGTAGGAATACTAGGTAGAGGAATAGAAGAAGGTCCTACACTAGTGACAATAGGTGTGAATCCTAACTCTTGAGCCTCTTGAGCTAAAGGTTTAACATTCAAATTCACAAGATGAGTAATACTACGCAAGAAATTAATACCAAGTGATCATTATCATGGAGGAATTTCTTAAGAGCCTCTATAGCTTGGATACAATCTTGATTATGGTTTTCTTGGATAAGCCAATTTCCCATTTTATCAAGTTTGGCTGAAAGGTTTTTCACTTGTTCAGAAGGAACTCTTAAAGAATCATCTTCATCATGAGATGAGTGAGAAGATTTATGCTCCATAGAAGGATTGGAATCATGAGTTATCAAATTATCATCCGGGATCCTAAGCAAAGGAGAGGAAGACTCAGGATCAAAGGGACCCATAAGTCTACGGCTTCTTCTAACCGGAATACTATAAGTAGGACTAGAGGTAGTAAAGCTCATACAACAATACAATGCAAATGAACTAACACAAAATGTTTATCTATTGAACTTAAATGTAATTTGAAAGAACATGCAAGATCTAACATAAACAATGTAAATCTAACACCAAAAGAAAGAGTTGTCTATCGCGGGTTCACCAAAATATAAAGTGGTGGAAAGGGGTAAGGAGATTATTTGTTAATTGTTGTTTGATTTGATTAAAGTGTGTTGAGTTCCTTAACCCTACTTTAAAATTCATTGAATTTGATTGATTGTATATTTTAATTGTGATTAGGGAGAAGATAAGATGTTCCTCTTCTATTCCCAAATGCACAAATGGAAGATCCAAGTTGATCAACCCAAAGGAAGGGCTAATTCACAAATGAATCAACTATTTGGAAAAGAGAGTAACAAGAAGGATATCTTAAATTCTGTTAATTATATGTATAGATATGATATATGACAGTAATTGAAGAAATAGGAGAAATGTACTAACCTTAAAGAATTTCAGATCAAAGAATGCTATTTTCTGAGGTCTGTAGACGGTTTCTAGAAAAACTGAAGTATGATCCAAAATTGGAACGTAGAGACAAACAAAACCCAAAAATATTTTTCCGTTCTGATGTCGTCTTATGAAAAAGGTTGACCTTGACCCATAAATGTCAACCCTAACCCAATAATGTTGACCTTGACCCGCACATGTCCGACAGAGAATCTATTCGCGGAGCCCGATAGAAAGCCAAAAAGGGTATCCAAATCTGTGTCCAAATCTACAGTCCCAAACCTGTACTTGCAAGAAAAATAAAATTGTTTGTTGGGGGGAAGGGGTTTGCCTTGATCAAACCCCAGTTTTGGAATTAACCTCAAATATATGTAATTGAAATTGCATAAAGATAAACAAAGTAAATGCACAAATTCACCTTGCTTGTAAAAGCCCTTGTGGGGGATTCAAATCCTTCAATCCACAAGTATGTATGCACCAAATATGTAGAATGTAGAATGGTAGGATGTCTTCAATCTCTTCCTTTTAAATCTCCAACACCAAGTCTTGAATGGGTTCTTGAATTTGGAAGAGGCTTGGAAGAAGGTGGATGGAGAGATCACCAAAAGGGCACTATGTAGCTTGAATCCTTCAATGACCTCCAATGGATCTCCTTC
>MU227986.1:1543983-1557590 GCA_018584345.1 Thuja plicata | reverse complement strand
TAGTTTGAGAATGCTTGATCACGATTAGAAGACTTAGAGAAAATGAGAGGAGAAAGCTCCCTTTTATATGAAACTAGGGCACAATCTTATAAGGAGGCTGACATAGGATAATTAAATCCCCATTAAATCCTTTACCCATAGGAGAGGACCTATATTAAATATAATTTAGGAATCGATGCTTCGGAACCCAGAATAGTCGACCCAGAAGCAGGAAATAACTTTTGCAAAGACCGACATCCAAAAACTGCAAGACCCTAAAGTTTGAACCCTAGGTCAAGATTGAGGTTGACCTTGACCTAGGTTAGGGTCAAGGTCGGCCTTGACCTAGGTCAGGGTCGAGGTTGACCCTGACCTTGAAGTCCAAAATCTCAAGTCTGCAGTCCAGAATGCAGAAATCAGGCTACAAAGAAGTGGAAAGAGGGACAGAACAGGGGGAAAGCTAGGTCTAACTCAAGAACCCATTCTAGGTGCTTGATATGACCCAAAAACTCTTACTCAAAAGGATAAACAAGTCTACAATGTAAGTGCTTCCATTTTATGACTATACACCCTTAAACCTACCTTTTCCACTTTCATTTTTGAACTCACCCTTTATATTTTGGCCTTCCATTCACCTCATCATTTTTGTTGATGTTCTTCATGGTACTCAACCATGCATATCACCTTTAAAAAGTGTTTAAAACATATTTAGCAGAAAAAAATTTCCATCCATGTATGTTAGTGTGTGTGTGTGTGTAGAGGTCAAACATGAAATTCTTTTAGCTACCGATTACAAGAGAATGAACCTTAGGCCAAACCCCTTCGCTAAGAGCCAAGGAATGAAAGGTATCCATTCCATCCAATTCACTTGGGGCACAACCCTAACCTCATTCCTTTTTTCAATATTGGATCCTTACACTCAACAAGACTTGATCCCTAGTGGGCTCCGTAAGAACCTTTCAATAACTAACATGCTTTTTCTCCTTTGTGATTTTGAATTTTTTAATCTTACTGTTACCCAAATTTGTTACATGCAGGATAGTAATCAAAAACAGTAAAAAATTGCATAAAGGTACATCTCTTTAACATTATTGTTCAACTAATACAAATGACATACATTGTTATTACATTCATATTATCATATTTCATTGTACTCTAAGTATTGATCAGATTCACATTTTCAAATTTATAATCGATCATTACATTGTGCATTGAAAACTAAATGTAGTAAACAAGTGTTCCTTCAAGGTTACATCTTTCATAGTGAAACTTAAAGGCAATTACATAAAGGAAAGTATGATAGAAGCATGAGTAGGGGTCCATGCATTGCCTTGATGAGGTCTTCTGCATTTAGTTGGTTGGCTGCATTATCTTAGTCTTTATGCCTTTGGCCTTGTCTCTATTTGTCTTGCGTCCTAGGTCTTTTGTTGATCCTGTATCCTGCATCATGGAGAAAGAGATGTTAGATCCAAATTGGATCTAAGCAATACATGAAAACCTAAAATCATCATACATCAATCAAACTTCCAGAATTACATAGGTACCAATAACATTAATGCAATGGAAAGATATGCATCTGCATTAACAGAATAATAGCATCAAAGAGACATAACTTTATAAAATCCTTCACTATATCTGAAAAATACAATGAAGAAGAGGGACATGATTGATCACATTATCCTAAATTACTATAGTTTGTGGGTAATCATCACTTTGATTATCCAGATACTATAGGAATCCAGAACAATGTAATTGTCTATTATTCCCTTTCCCATAACAAGTTTCATGAATTCAATTATTTACTTCTAGATTTGATTGTTTCAGTGTTTTTAGCATCAATGTTTTGGATCACACTCCGTGATCCATCATCAGGATGAGAGAGAGCAAGAAATGTGAAAATAAGATGTAGACCAAACCTCACTCAAAAGATATAAAAAGGAAAGGAGGTAGAGAAGACACACACACACACACACACACACATAGAGAGAGAGAGAGTAAAAAACCACAAGCACAACTCTCTCTCTCTCTCTCTCTCTCTCTCTCTCTCTCTCTCTCTTTGTGTGTCCTCTCTACCCCCTTTCCTTTTTATATCTTTTGAGTGAGGCTTGATTTGCATCTTATTTTTACGTTTCTTGCACTCTCTCATCCTAATGATGGATCACAAAGTGTGATCCGAAATGTTGATGCTAAAAACACTGACACAATCAAATCTAGAAGCAAATAATTGAATTAAATGGATTGTTGAAGTTTCATGAAAACCTGATAATGTTGAAGTTTCAAGAAAACAATATAATCTTACAAAAGTGAAATATTTGTGGCAATTAAATGTTCAAACTTGCTGAAAATAGATAATAGATGTAATATTGTTTGTGAGTGTCACGAGCTTGTGCTTGAACCTCATTAACATGCGCAAGTGTTCAACAGGTGCAAGCAATAAGAGAAATAAAAACTACAGTGTATGACAACATTTGTGGATAAATATGACATATTTTTCACAAGTATGCAGATTATGGATGGTGACACAATTAAAATAGTACAAGCCATTAAAAGAATGCTGTTATTTTATGAAAATAGGGTATCAAATGGAGTTTGAAAAGCAAGGAAATAACAGAGTGCCTAATCAAAAAATGGAGGGTTCAAATCACTGTATGTAATCCAAAATATATTTTCATATATATTATAGAACTGTGCATATAGAATGGAGAATATGCATATATATAATAGGGCTATCATAAGAACAATAATATGCATGTTTGATGCTCAAGCTCTGTTTCAGACATGATACATTATGCATAGAGATTAAACATGGTTCTAACAAGAGATAATGGTGTTTCAAAAATGAATGCATGTTGAACAAAGAAGACAACATCTAAATAAAATATGGATATCCAGTGGAGCATGTATGTGGTTCAAGTTCAAACTGAAAGAAGCCACGAAAATATGCAAAGAGAGCTCATTACATAAAGACATCAACAACAAGAACAATTTCAAAAAAGGGTGGGTGTTCCAGCATAAGTATGCCACTGGTCATTAGTTTTTGCAAAAGGGAAACCATGTAAAGACATCAACCATGATTTGAAAAAAATAGAGCGTGGTTTCAATAAAAATGCAAGCATATAGCAGAAATAGAGATGCAGAGTGCTCGAGTTCAATCAAAGACAAGATACAAATAAGACATAATGTCTCCCATTCAGCTGTAACAACACAGTCTCCACATAGTTTTAATACCCTTCACGAATGGTGATGTTATCACTCTAATGAACATGAAGAAGCCCAAATTCATTTCTTCAATAAAAATGACAGAAAAAGAGAAACATGAAGATATCATTTACAACATGCAAAGATGAATTTAACAACATAAACAATAGATAACCTAGAAATCAAGGCAATGAGTCACAGTAAACAACAGATGGAGTAAATTTATGTATTAAAAAGGTTGTGTAATGTAGTAATATATGAAAACAATGTGTTTAACAAATGAAGGCAGAATCTAAAGAAAAAGACAGAATGAGTAAGCAAAAAGAAGCAACTTATCTTTGGGTTATAAGTTCAAACTATATGGAGCTCGAGCTCCCTTTTACACTATAATCTACTGAAGCAAAACTTGAGCTTCTTAAAGATGCACAGAAAGCACCATGTTTCATGGTGGTAGACCCCAGGTTGAAAGTCAAGCTACAACATAACTTGAGCTTCAAACAAAGATGCATGGGCAGTGCCATATTTTATGGCATGAAACTCTCACTCCATGAAGAGCCCGAGCTCTTCATTAACATGGAGTGACTTTCGGTTAAGTAAAGATGATTCCAATCAAGTGCCAAATGCCACCCATGCCACCCAAGAACATACAGAAACACAGAGCTCTTAGATTTTTATCATTCTAGTCTAAGAGTCGACTATAGACAAAGAGCCCCAAATCAATGTAAAATAACACCAGTTTGAAAGAAGAGCCGAGCTCTTTAAACCTATATTGTAGCAACCATTTCTAGTCAAGCCCAAGATTCATGCTCAAAAGATGAAAGGCTTCAAAAACTCCACCAATGCCTAGATAGTAATGATGAACTCTATATTAGCTCAAGCTCTTACAGAGAAGTCCAGAAGGAGGCCATATCTACAGCATGGCGGCACAAACTACTAGGGTTTCAAAAACCCTTATTTTCCTCTCAAAATAACAAAATGCAAAAAATGAAATGGCTAACAATGCCTATCTCAAGTTGGATAAGTTTTAGAGTCCATCAAAGTGCAAAGGAGTTAATGCCTGGATAGCTGCAGTGCCACAACAATACCTATACAGCTTAGCCACTGGATATATTTTTTCATTGTATTAGTCATGTCAACCTTGGGCTTGATGAGATTAGCTAGGGGTCAGGTTTGAAAATGGTTAGGGATTATTATACTATGAGTTAGGGTTTTAGACATAGTGGGATTACATCTTTGGTGTTTTGGGTTATATTTTGGAGTTTTGTAATATGCTATGTAATATGTTGATATATATTATAAAGATGTACAAATAAAAAATATCAACATTAGGATACCTAAATCTAGGGGCTTAATTTTGGGCACTAGTCATGCCTTAGGTTTAGGGATATGCTATTTTGAAAGGGCTTGTTGGAGGCTAGTTTTGGGGCATCATTTAGGCCTTAAAAATAGGGGTTATCTTTCTGCTTGAGGAGGAACTTTTGGGGGGGGGGAAAATTTCATTTTTGAAATTGGCCTTAGGGGCTATATAAATGAACTTCTTATTCATTTGTAGGGGTTCATAATTTGGAGAGAAGAGATTTTATTGAACTATTTTTTTCCTATAGCCTTTTTTATGCATTTTGTATCCATTTAGTTCATGTTGAGTATTGATTTTGTGCAAGAGGATGCATGTATTCCTTGCCATTATTTTGAAACTCATTCATGTAACTTCCCATAGATTTTGATAAGAATAAAGTTAGCCCATTATTCATACACCTTGTTATGATCTTTGTTATCATTCCTATCAAATTTTCTGCATTTGAAGTGTAATGTACCTATAATATAGATTAGTGAATTGTCTTGATTCCTATTCTAGGTTGTAGAATATAACCTTTTGCAAAATCTGCATGTCTGTTGACAGGAGTATTACTATTTGTGGTGAAACCCCTAGTAGTGATTCCCAGGTTAGCCTATGTATTGGACAGTGAATGATTTTGCAGAAATCATTAGGGTATGTCGAGTGTATGTTAGTTTGAACCTTTTTGAAAAATCTAAATCTTATTTGGTGTATCACCTTTCAAGTTTTATTCATTCATTTTATAGTTAAAATTTCTCCCTTTCCTTTCAAAAAAATCAGGAGAAAGTAGTAAGATATTGATACCCCAAATCCAATAGGAACCGACCTAGAATCTGAAGATTCCTTCTTATTCAGAGTCCACCCACAACTCAAGAAGGTTTCCATTGTTACCATAAAATATTAGTATGCCCTAACGCCTAAGTTAGGGTGGTATTTTATTGCCTTAATAGTTTTTGGCATGCCCAGTGGGACCAGAAGGTCATAGATTGCACAGTTCTTGCTGGTTTTTGATATGCATGCAGCAAGTTGCAGACCTTTAAGAGGTCATAGTTTTGCATATATGGTGACTCTGAGTTTATATATACTGGTTTTAGGCAGATTTGGTGCATAAGATGGATTACTATCCTCCATTTCATGAAGGTGTTCCTCTATTCACTGAATATCAATCATATCAATACATCCCTGCTGTTGTTTTTAGGTCAAAATTTGAAGGACAACACTAATCTCAGGCTTACCACCCTCCAATCAAGAAAAATATTTCTTGGTAGCACACCTATCAGCAGCCACAAGGGAGTTTCTTTAATGATTCTCAGAATTATCCCTAGCATGATCCAAACATGAGCCTTGATGATATTCTGAGGAACTTTCAAGAAAAACTGAGATCTATGGAGAAAGAGCAAGAGTATGGCATGCATCAAGAGGATCTATCTTATCAATGTCACATACACCAGCAAGAGATGGAGGCTCAAAGGTATGAGAAAGAGCTATTTGCTAAGAAAGTTATAGATAAAGAGGAACAAATGAGGCAGTTAATGGAAATATTATAGGATCTAGAAGCTCAAGAAACTTCTTGTGCCCTTAGTCAACCTACAATCTAGGAGGGTTCCAAGCTAGAGATTCCAAGTTTTAAGGATTATGAATCTGCAAAGGAAATAGAACACCCCCTGCAAGAGCTCTTGAATGAGTATAGTCAACCAGGTTACTTTAGTGATCCTCAATTTGAGATGTGTTATGTAGATGAACCAGATAGAAAGATACCAAGTTGCAATGGCAACCTTCATGGACTAAGCATCCTGGCTTTCAGATACCAAATCTTATCAAGATTACCCCGTGTGAGTCATCTCAAGATTAGGGAGCTAAAAAGGAGGTTACTATTTCAAATTTGATAGAACAAGTAGTAGAGGCTCAAGAGCAAAGCTAGTTGAGATAGGAGGTACCAGATTCATTTGAAGATCTACCTGCATATTTTGAGAAAGATAGTGAACAAACTACATCATTAGTTTTGGGAAACTATTTTGAGAAAGAAGAGATGGTTGTGCTCCTCTTTGAGGATTTAACCTCCTTTCTTGATCATAATGAGGAAGATGTGATTCCAAGCACATCATCACAACAATAATATTTTCATGATAAAGAAGTTGACCAAGGCCTAGAGGTTGTTTTGACAACATTATTGAAGATTTCTATGAAAATATTGCTATTGAGATGTCAGAATATGTGCCTATTGAAGGGTGCTTTATATTGGAGGACATTCTTTCTAAAGATTGTGTGCAGGAACACAAGCTGGAACCAAGTTCTCCCGATTCCCAGTGGATCAACAGTTTTGATGAGCTCCTATCTGACTTGACTAAAGATGATGATCCTTTGACCATGGAGGCAGAGTTGACATGGTTGTTAATAATGAAGGATAGCCATGAGGAATCAGAGTCAAGAATGGAGACTAAAGAAACCATAAAGGAAAGCTCTAGGTTCATACTCTCAAGAGGCTACCCAATCCGATATCTGGCCCTGCTAGATAAAGGTGAGGAGGCCTCATTTACATCCACACCCAATTGTGAGGATGTTGATAAGGAAGACCAAGTGTAGCGTATGGATTTAGTTTTCTTCCATCAGTAGAGTGAAGTAAGTCAAAATACTTCCTCTCTTTATGAAATATTGCATGAGCTGGTTAAATATGCTTCATTTTTTAGTCTCCTTGTGTTTGCCTATAAGCATGTGCATCATTCCAATTTGAAGAGAAAGGGAAAATATTTCAATGAACCAGTAAATGGTTTTGTTTAGCATTTTTGTTGCTGGTTAGGTTAGGGAAGATTAGTTTTCCATTTTTTCCCTAAGTGTTGTCAAGCACTATCAGGTCAGTTTTAGTTTTAGTTTTCCCAGTTTTCAATAAGTCTCCAAGATTCAAGGTCTTTTAAGGTTGCTGTCAAAATTTGCAAACACTAGAGAATCATTCCTCAATGATCAAGAATACATTTACAATTTGTGATAATGAAGTTTTTTCTTCACTACCACCAATCATAAACATACACGTAGTCATTGGGAAAGGGTTTTTTTTTATGTTCACAGACTAGGTTTAGGGTTTCCACAAGTGATTAACAAAAAAAATGCCCAATGGACTATTTTAGGCTACTAGTACCAATGTCTAGCAGGAAGACATCCATCAGAGGTTGCCAGAATTGTTACCCAAATTTTTTACATGCGGGATAGTAATCAGAAATAGTAAAAAAATTCATAAAGATACATCTCTTTAACATTACTATTCAGCTAATTCAAATGAGATACATTGCTATTACATTCATATTATCATATTTCATCGTACTCTAAGAATTGATCATATTCACATTTTCAAATTTATAATCGATCATTGCATTGTGCATTCAAAACTAAATGTAGTAAACAAGTGTTCCTTCAAGGTTACATTTTTCATACTGAAACTTAAAGGTAATTACAGAAAGGAAAGTATGATAGAAGCATGAGTAGGGGTCCATGCATTGCCTTGGTGAGATCTTCTGCATTTAGTTGGTTGGCTATATTATCTTAGTCTTTATGCCTTTGGCCTTGTCTCTATTTGTCTTGTGTCCTAGGTCTTCTGTTGGTCTTGTACCCTGCACATGGAGAAAAATATGTTAGATCCAAATTGGATCTAATAAATACATGAAAACCTAAAATCATCATACATCAATCAAACTTCCAAAATTGCAAAATTACCAATAACATCAATGCAATGGAAAGATATGCATCTGCATTAACAGAATAATAACATCAGAGAGACATAACTTTATAAAATCCTTCACTATATCTAAAAAATGCAATGAAGAAGAGGGCCATGATTGATCACATTATCCTAAATTACTATAGTTTGTGGGTAATCATCACTCTAATTATCCAGATACTGTAGGAATCCAAAACAATATAACTGTCTATTATTCCCTTTCCCATAACAAGTTTCATGAAAATAGTATTATCTTGCAAAATTCAAATAGTTGTGGAAATTAAATGTTCAAACTTGCCAAAAATAGATAATAGATGTAATATTGTTTGTAAGTGTCACAAGCTCATGCTCGAACCTTATTAACATGTTCAAGTGTTCAACAGGTGCAAGCAATAAGAGAAATCAAAACTATAGTGTATGACAACATTTGTGCATAAATATGATAGATTTTTCACAAGTATGCAGATTCTGGATGGTGACACCATTAAAACATTACAAGCCATTAAAATAATGTTGTTATTTTATGAAAATAGGGTATCAAATGTAGTTTGAAAAGCAAGGAAATAACAGAGTGCCTAATCAAAAAATGAAGGGTTCAAATGACCGAATGTAATACAAAATATATATGCGTATATATAACAGAACTATGCATATAGAATGGAGAATATGCATATATATAATAGGGTGATCATAAGAACAATAATATGCATGTTCAATGCTCGAGCTCTGTTTCACACATGATACATTATGCACAGAGATTAAAGATGGTTCTAACAAAAGATAATAGTGTTTTGAGCATGAATGCATGTTGAACAAAGAATACAACATCTAAACAAAATATGGATATCCAGTGTAGCATGTATGCGGTTCAAGTTCAAACTGATAGAAGCCATAAAAATATGCAAAGACAGCTCATTACATAAAGAAATCAACAACAAGCACGGTTTCAACAAAGTGTGGGTGTTCCAACATAAGTATGCTACTGTTCATTATTTTTTGAAAAAGGGAAACCATATAAAGTCATTAGACATGATTTAAAAAAAAAACAGAGCACTGTTTCAATAAAAATGCAAGCATATAGCAGAAACAGAGATGTAGAGAGCTCGAGTTCAATCAAAGACAAGATACAAATAACGCTCAATGTCTCCAGTTTAGCACTAATAGCACAGTCTCCACATAGTTTTAATACCCTTCAGGCATGGTGATGTTATCACTGTAATGAACACGAAGAAGCCCTAATTTATTTTTTTAGTTAAAATGAAAGAGAAAGAGAAACATGAAGACATCATTTACAACATGCAAAGATAAATTTAATGGCATAAACAATAGATAACCTAAAAGTCAAGGCAAGAAGTCACAGTAAGCAACAGCTGGAGTAAATTTATGAATTAAAAAGGCTATGTAATGCAGTGATATATGTAAAGAGCATGTTTAACAAATGAAGGCAGAATCTAAAGAAAAAGACAGAATGAGTAAGCAAAAGAAGCCACTTATCTTTGGGTTATAAGTTCAAATTGTATGGAACCCGCACTCCCTTTTACACTATAATCTACTGCAGTAAAAAATCAAGCTTCTTAAAGATGCATAGACAACACCATGTTTTGTGGTGGTAGACCCCAGGTTACAAGTCAATATGCAGCGAAACTCAAGCTTCAAACAAAGATGCATGGTCAGCACCATATTTTATGGCATGAAACTCCCACTCCATTAAGAGCCTAAGCTTGTAATTAACATGGAGTCACTTTTGATTAAGTAAAGATGACTCTATTCAAGTGCCAAATGCCACCCGAGCCGCCCAAGAACATGCAAAACACAGAGCTCTTAGATTGTTATCATTCTAGTCTAAGAGCCGACTCCAGACAAAGAGCCCCAAATAAACATGAAATAACACTAGTTCAAAAAAGGAGCCTAAGCTCTTTAAACCTATACTGTAGCAACCATTTCCAATCAAGCCTGAGCTTCATGCTCAAAAGATGAAAGGGTTCAAAAACTCCACCAATTCCTAGATAGCAATGATGAACTCCATATTAGCTCAAGCTCTTACAAAGAGTCCAGAAGTAGGCCATATCTATAGCATAGCGGTACAAACTGCTAGGGTTTTGAGAACCCTTATTTTCCTCCCAAAATAGCAAAATGTGAAAAATGAAATGGCTAACAATGGCTATGTCAATTTGGATAAGTTTTGGAGTCCATCAAAGTACAGAGCAGTTAATGCCTGGGTAGTGTCAATGCCACAATAGTACCTAGACAGTTCAGCCACTGCAGATACTTTTTCATTGTATTAGTCATATTGACCTTAGGCTTGATGAGCTTAGCTAGGGGTTGGGTTTGAAAATGGTTAGGGTTTATTATGCTATGAGTTAGGGTTTTAAACATTGTGGGATTACATCTTTGGTGTTTTGGGTTATATTTTGGAGTTTTTGTAATATGTTATGTAATATGTTGATATATATTATAAAGATGTAAATCAATAATATCAAAATTAGGAGACCTAAATATAGGGGCTTAATTTTGGGCACTAGTCATGCCTTAGATTTAGGGATATGCTATTTTGAAGGGGCTTGTTGGAGGCTAGTTTTGGGGTATCATTTAGGCCTTAAAAATAGGGGTTATCTTTCTCTTTGAGGAGGACCTTTTGGGAGGGGGAATTTAATTTTTGAAATTGGCCTTAGGGGCTATATAACTAATTTTATTATTCATTTGCAGGGGTTCAAAATCTAGAGAGAAGATATTTTAGTGAACTATTTTGTTCTTATAACCTTTTTATGCATTTTGTATCCATTTAGGTCATGTTGAGTATCAATTTTATGCAAGAGGATGCATGTATTCCTTGCCATTATTCTGAAACTCATTCATGTAACTTCCCATAGATTTTGATAAGAATAAAGCTAGCCCATTATTCATACACCTTGTTATGATATTTATTATCAATCCTATCCAATTTTCTGCATTTGAAGTGTAATGTACCTATAATATAGATTAGTGAATTATCTTGATTCCTATTCTAGGTTGTAGAATATAACCTTTTGTAGAATTTGCATGTCTGTTGACAGGAGTATTACTATTTGTGGTGAAACCCCTAGTAGTGATTTCCAAGTTAGCCTATGTATTGGAGAGTGAATGATTTTGCAAAAATCATTAGGGTATGTCTAGTGTATGTTAGTTTGAACCTTTTTGAAAAATATGAATCTTATTTGGTGTATCACCTTTCAAGTTTTATTCATTTAGTCTATAGTTAAAATTTCTCCCTTTCCTTTCAAAAAAATCAGGAGAAAGTAGTAAGATATTGATGCCCCAAATCGAATAGGAACCAGCCTAGAATCTGGAGATTCCTTCTTATTCAAAGTCCACCCACAACTCAGGAAGTTTTCCATTGTTACCATGAAATATTAGTATGCCCTAATGCCTGAGTTAGGGTGGTATTTTTTGGCCTTAACAATTATTTTTTATATTTTTTTATTTTTTTATTACTAACAATTATCACCATGGAATTGATGTTTCAAGGCTTTACTCTAACGTACTTCTTCAAGTGCATTTTCTTTTTTCACAATCCTAAGAGATTTGCAAGAAGAATACTAAGATTTTACAACATCTTTAGAAAATCAAGCATCATGCTTTTCTATTTCAGCATGAACATAGTTCTATTCAATGTAAATGTTCTTTAAAATGCATGCAAATACCTATTGATGTAAAAAAATAAAAATTGTTAACAACACTTTGTACTTGGGTTAATATTTATCTAATTAGATGTAGATAAATGATTTTTAATAGCTATATAATCAGCTATAGTTCTTTCTAAGAGTTTTGAAATCAACTCTAGATAACTATTTTATTCATCCTTTAGTATAAAATAATATGGTTAGGCTGACTAGAGTGGTTCCCTAATCCAACACATAAACAATCCTTAATTAAATTGGAAGGAATATGACCCACTGGGCTCAAGCAAGACTTAAGCACTAAGCGGGTACAATTATTCTTCATTGTAAATCAATGGTTGATTAGGGAGATATGATTGAATGATGTAGAATAGAAGGCTAGAAAGGAGGAAAAGACAAGTTTCAAGATGCATTGACTAACAAAGAATAGATAGGTCAATATAGATATTAGAAACAAAAACTAGAGGATGTAACTAACATGTAGAATCAATTTGAAGAATATATAAAGGGACTAGGTTTCCAAGGTAGACCTATTCTTAGAACTAAGTCACTTGTGATAATCTATTCCCTACACTTCCAATAGTTTTTAGATGCAAACTGTCTACAAGGTACTGAACTACCCAGATTTGATCTAATGCAAGAACCACCTACACCTACAGATAAAAAACAAAGAAAATATTGTTTAGAAAGGGTTTGACTTAGTAAAACCCTATTTAAGGAATAAAGATTGAAGTAGAAATGAAATATGCATGAAAAGAAAGCTTGTAAATGTACAATAGAAATTAGATCTATAGTGTAAATCCTTATACCTTCATAAAAAAAATTTGAGGTCATAATGTTTATGAGATGCTTGTAATTTCTTGTATGTTGTTTTATGTAGTTGTCTATCTTGTAGTAGAATCAAAGATGCCCTTCAAAAATATATAGATCTGCAAATACTCCTCAAGTATTCAATGTTGTTATGTTTGACTGAACCTTTCCTTAAAGATTGGATCAATGAATGCGGATGGACAAATGGTCCTCTTACTTAATTAAGGTATCCTCTACTTGTCCTTCATGAGGGAGAGACACTTTCTACAATGGACAAGATTTCCTTCAAATAATACATTGGCTTCTTGAAATATACTTGAGAGTGTTGTAATGCTTGAATGCCAACTTGGTTCTTGATAATAGCTCTTGAAATCTTGAGGGTGGTTTCTCAATTCTTCTTGTATTATGTCCAAATTAAGAGAGGTGGGTTTTTTATATACCCCTTGATGACACTATTTTTCCATTAGTACACTTAGTGAAAAACATTGACAGAGATCACCGACAGACTAAAGCATTACAGCCAGACTACAAGCATAACCGGCAGACTAAGGCATTACCGACAGACAGCAAGCATACCCGACAGAATACAAAGGTCACAAGAAAAATGCTAAGTATAGAATCGACAAGCATCACCGGCGACCACAAGCATCACCAGTGACAGTTTTTAGAACTAACCTGACAGGAATAGAAAAGGCATACCCAATGACAAGTTCAAGAAAGGAACACTGACGACCAAGAAAACCAACCGTCAGAACCGACAGTCAGTTGAAGAACCCGCAAATTGTGGATCTTATTTTTACACGACGGATAAAGCAATGTAATTCTATTTATAGAGTTTTTATTTGTTTTAAATCATAACTTGAGGGTCAAGCAAGCTTTATGTAAATGTTTTAATGCATCCTAACGGATCTAAAACATA
>MU227986.1:1516425-1536145 GCA_018584345.1 Thuja plicata | reverse complement strand
GCAATTGAAGATTGCATTTATCATCAGATCAAAGACTTATGTAGTTGCATTCTAACAAGTGCATCACATCTAAAATCCTTTTGTAGAAGGTGGACTTAACCGTTCTTTCCAAATCTCTTAACAAAGTACACACTTAACAGTGTTGCTAAAGCTTCAAACGAAATAGATCTTAACAGGTCTCCACTGTAATACTCCTAACAGGGTAGGTCATCAAAAGTGACCAATTTTAAGTCTTAATCGGCCCCTTCTTATCTGCAGATAGTGAAGTCTTGTGGGTAACAAGCCCCACCACATTTTTTACTTCCTAACAAGATTTTTTTGTGATATCATATCTTGTGTCATGTGTTAGCTATTTTCATGAATGTTTCTATTATGGTTACATACTAAAGAATTTATGATATGATTGCATATGCATAAAGAAAGATGAACAATTAGATAAGATAATTTACAAACTGATGATTAAGGGTTAATGGGCTAACCAAGGAAAATTTTTAGAGGTACTGAACACCCCTCCCCTCTTAGTACATCATCTCAATATAATTCCAACACCCCTCACAACATTTCAAAGCTCAAAACTTGATGTAAGATGATGGTATTTAGGATTTATTTCTTAACCATTGAGATGGGCCCTCGATTTGAATTTTGAATAAAACCTAGGGAAATAAGTCATTTGGGCCAACCTATTTCCCTCAAAATGTATTGAAATTTAATCCAAGGGTTGTAAATGTGGAGAAAATTCCAGAGTGAAAAATGGAGTGGAGCTAGATAAGGCACAATGAACGTAGAAACTTGAGAATACTAAAATTGGACCTAATTGAGCATCTAATCATAGGTGCTTATGATTTAGGATGGTACACATTCTACTTTTGGAAATCTACTAGTTTCCTTGTTCTATGTAATTTATCACTTCGTTTCAATATTAATAAAGAATTTGTCTAATTTTTTCACTCATTAATTTTGAGTTAGAGAGAGAGAGAGAGAGAGAGAGAGAGAGAGAGAGATTTTTTCTAGGGTTTTTTTCATTTTTTGGTAGTTCTTAGATTTTATGCACATTTAAAAGGTTTCACTTGCACGTCTAGGGTTAACATATTTAAAGGGTTTACATTTTTGTCTTTGTTTTCTACCTAGGGTTTTAAATTTTAATATTTTTTATTTTATTTTTAAGGTTTGCTAATGTTTGTGAACTAAACAAAAACTTAAAAACAACTATTTTACTTAAAATTAAAAAAAATTCTACACTATTTGAAAAAATGAAATTTAAGACTTTTATTTATAATTACATAATAAACAATTCAAAAATAACAATAAACTATTTTTTTTGGAGAAACATTTTAAAAGAAAAGAATAATAATGTATGTACAATAAATTTACATACCTAGAATGTGGAATAATTGACTAAAGGGATCACTGGGGAAGCTAAAATCAGGCACCTGTAGCTCCAAATCACTACACTATTTTGAAGACAGTAAAAATGAATAACAAATTAGTTTAAAAAATAAATAAATACAGTTATGAATTGGGCACCTGATTTGTAAGAAACATGCACTTGTTTTGTAAACATTGAGCCCCCATTTAGGATCGAGCGCCTGCACCTAAACTGATTCCTGTATGAATTTTCATGGGTTAGGTGCCCAAAGCTAAATGGGCACCCATTTATTAAAAATCAGGTGTCTATTTCTAATGGCAATTTTTTCAACCCAAAGACTTCTGTCAAATTGGGACTCAACTTCTTGCACCCACATAGTGGGATAATGTTGGGATTAAGGTGTTTCAACTTTAGAGTACAAACATGCTAATTTAATTATGTAAGAATTTTCCTAAGGAAAAAAATGAAAAATGCCAAGTTCTAGAAGATCAATTGATAGCACAAGAGAGACAAATGTGATATTATCAATTGATTGATTCAATATTGATCAATAATGAAATATATATAAAATCAATTAAGTTCAATGTAAATGTCCCTGAATATATAGGCAATGCATCATAACTAGGAGTGATGCAAGAGATAACCTATCAACTAGACAAGGAGTAATCATATGTCCACCAAATGTGGATCTTCCTCTATTGTACAATGAATTATGTGCAAACATGTGAAACAATGAGATGATTATAATATGATAAGAGCACTAAAGGTGGATCTCACAGATGAGATAACAACTAACTCCACCTAAAGTGGAACTTCTCCTACACCAAGTGCTAAAATGAAATGCAAACTCCTAGGTGTCTTAATGAAAAACTACTGTGCAATGCATTATAATAAGTAAACTTAAATAAAGTGTAATTAGCGAGTAATTAATTACACTAATACCCCCCTTAAATTGAAACTTAGGGGAATGTGCTTAAGTTCACAATGCTAGATGACAATGAAAGATGGGTCCCAGCTACTAGGCCATGTTAGGTACCCATGTATAATATGGTACAAGTTCAAAATAAATGCAATCTCTCATAAAGTGGAGAAAGAGGGAAAACCTCATGGGAAAAAACCCTCCCCCAAAAAGAGACATGAAAAATAAACAAGATGCATTGATGGATGGAGTACTAATAAAGACCCCCCATTCCAACATACATCATGTATATACAATCAATAATCCCCCCATAGGAGAGAAACAAGAAGACATTATATCCTCCCCCCCCCCCCATAATTAATAATCTCCTCCAAGGATAGTGAGTGTTTGAAGGCAAACATAGTGCAATGCCTACAAATAAAAATTTTACTCTTAGGAAGAAGATAGACCAAGTAAAAATACAAGAATCCTTCCCATTGTGGATAGGAAGAAGGAAGGGGAACCCAAATGAAGTATGATGTCTCTAAAGTAATCTCATGTGTCTCCATGTCCTTGGTTGATAAAGACTCCATGAACCAGTTAGGATCAAGTCCAATAGAAAAAGGTGACAAACAAGGAACCAATGGTAACTGATTGTGATAAACCTCCTAAGACAAAGATGCATCCTAAAATAAACCCCCCCACAATGTAGAATGTACACCCATGGTAGATGCTTGAGGACCAATGTAGAAATTGCACCATTAAAACTGAATGGCGTTTCTCACCTTAGGAAGAAATAATTCCAAAGGTGTAATAATGAATCCTCCCTAATCTGTATGAAGAACCCTCAAAATGTATGATGCCTCAGGAAACTGAATAGGAATATCCAACACACGAGTATGATTAATTTGAACCATGCAATATGAAATCTCAAGTGAAGTTTGAGACTCATGAAAACAAATCTCCAAAGACTCAAATGTCTTCTGTTAAGTCAAAGAAACCTCCCTAAAATGATGTATCAAATGGTCCACAATCATATCAAACTCGAAAGAATGACCAAGTGAAGAATGAAGATGAGGATCAGAGTGTTCCCTCGCAACAACTAAAGAAGGATCATCCTTAGCAAAGAGAAGATGAATGTCATCAGTGGTGTCTCCAAAATATGCAATATAGGACTCCATAAACAATCTTGCAATGTCTATCAAGAAGTCATCCCAAGGAGCTAAAACTAGAAGACAAGGAATATCCTGCTGCACTAATTCACAAGAAACTATGGCTCAAGTACTACAAGAATCATCAGGAGAAACAATAGAAGTGTCATGCAGGGGCACCTAGAAGTAAATTTGAAACCCTAAGGGAAATATATTTGAAGAGAGATTCCAGAGCATCTATCAAGGTGAATTGGAATGTTTTAAGTCCAATCATGGCCATTTTTAATGATCAATTTGATGAAAAGATTAAAAGTCCTAAGGGTCCTGATAAGAACCCTAGGACCAAATTGTTTGTAAGGGGGGCCAATAGTGCCTAATTATGATCTAAATATTTGGTAGGGTCCTAGATATGATAAATATATCCTAGGGTAAATCTAGATACAATTTTGATAAGTTAGAATCCAATAAAACAATAAAACAAAAGGTTAGAAATTCAAATATTTGACTTCTAACGGTTAGTAGTTGTTTGGAGCGAAAACATGATTAAGGGAATTTCGGTATTCTAAGGCATTACAAATGATTGGAATCATCCTTAGGAAGATATAACACCATATATGTAACCTCTAGAAAGCACATGGAGGAGAGATAGTAGGGTGAAAACTGAGAATGTATGGACTGCACCCAGAATTTTAATAAAATCTCTATTTTTTGTGAATTTCTCATGGTAGTTTGAATTTTTATCATAATATATGCTTTTATAATGATTGGAGAACATCAATAAACACTATTTTAATCAATTATAATGTTTTGAGATTCCATAGTGGGTTATTCATTTACTGGTTTGTCTGATTGAGTCTTAGAATTCTAGGGTTTCTTAAGTATTTTGAGTGCTATGGAGGGTAAATGATCATTCCATGAACATTTCTTTTCTATTTCTCATGAAATGACCATTATTTAGCATATATTATATTAATCTAACATGGAAATGTGCTATTTGTTTGCGGGAGTTGGTGATCATCAAGGTGTGGTGTTGGAAGAGCACTAAAATGAGTGCAAGGGTGTAGAAGAAGAAATTATAGCCATTGGAGGGATATATTTTATGATGGAATGTGTTCCCACAGGTCAAGGGGAAGGTGATTCCATCATTTTTTTTTTAGAAAGTGCTTTGAGGGTCAAGATTGAGAAATCCCTAGTGTTTTAAGTATTAAAGGGTAGGGAAAGTTTTGAAAGTTTGGGAACAACTAATTCACCCCCCCCCCCTTTAGTTGCTCACTATCTTATTTCCTAAATAGGTATTAGAGCATGATCCCTTGGAGAAATTTTAACATCTTGAGGAGATCCATAATTACACTCTACAAGAAGGATGGTCCAAGGTTTGATGGAACTAACTACACTTTGTGGAAGAGTTGCATGATAGTACATCGTAGATGCATGGATGAAGATTATTGGAGGACAACCAATTCTTTCTATACTACTCCCACAACTCCTACTACACCATAAGAGATCAGTGATGCTAAAGAAAATATTAGGATGAAGGAATATTTTTTTAGTTCCTTGACTGATTCTAAAATGATAAATGTCATGGAGTTAGAAACTGCTAATGATATTTGGGAGAAGTTGTAGACCTTGTAGGAAGGAGACAAGGAAGTCAAGATTTCCAAGTTCCAGAGCTTCAAAGGACAATATGAAGCCTTGAAGATGAATGAAGATGAAATGGTTTTATTTTTCATTCTTAGGTAAAATGAAGTGGCATGTGCTATTAGATATGTTGGATGTACGTTATAACAGGAGGAAGGTGTTGCTAAAATACTGAGATCTTTACCTCCTACCTATGAACACAAATTTATAGTCATCGATGAAATTCAGATAGTGACACCTATAACAAGAGATAATTTGATTGGTAAGATAACTAATTTTGAGTTAAGTGAGGTTGGTAATGCTTTATATAAGGTGGATTCATCATTCAAAGCCCCTGTATCTAGAAGATACAAGTAGAGGTCAGATGAAGGAGAAGGATCCACTGGGAAAATGTTAGATATGAGAAAGAGATGAGAGAAATCGAAGAAGATAAAATAGAAATTTAAGAGTTGGAGGCACCGATTGCTAAAATGGTACAAGAAGCATCTCATAATTAAAAAGGAAATTTTCCTCTCAAAATTTTTTCATGCAATAATATAGGACACTTTGGCTCTAGATGTCTAGAAAGAATTGCTAAATGGAAGAGTAGCCCTACCATTGAAATAAAATGTTACTATGTTGATGATGATGAAGGAGTTACTGATGGAGAATCTGATGATGTTGATAAGAGTGATAATGACTTTAATTCTATTTCTATTAAATAAGACTATTATGAGACTACACATCCCATATCTACTAGCTCTATTGATTTTTTTGTTGAAGAGAAAGGCCTAGTTGCTCAAGTTGTCAAGAAGGATGAATTGGTAATAGATAATAGATTTTCTCATCATATGACTAGTGATAATAGTAAATTCATGATCTATAAGAAGTATGATGATGGTCTGGTAATATGGGGAGACAAGACTAGTGGTATGATAAGAGGTAGAAGATCTTTTTCTCTAGATGGAAAGAATAATGCAGATGATGTATTAAATATGTGGAAATTTTGAAACATAATCTTATTAATGTTGAACAACTAATGGAAAATGGCTATGGCCTACATTTCAAGAATGACCGGTGTAAGATCTTGAATAACTATGGAAAGGATATTGCAATAAGGTCAAAGACAAGAGGTAACATATTTCATTTGAATACTAGTCTAAGAAGTTGTTTGACTGCACAAGTATATGAACGTTGGTTATGGAATAAGAGGTTATGTAATGTGAATTTTGATAACATTATGGCTATGATTTTTACTTCTATTGTTAGAGATATTCCTAGAGTGAAGAAACCTACTAACACTATTTGCAAGGAATGTCAGTTAGGTACGAAAATAAGAAATAATTTCAGATCTAAGGTTGAAACCTCAAATGATTTTTTAGATCTTGTTCATACTAATTTGTGTGGTCTTGCTAAGATAAGAAGCATGTCTGGTGATAGATACTTTATGTTACTCATTGATGGTTATTCTAGGATGGTATGGGTAACCATATTGAATGAAAATTATAAATAATTTGACAATTTTAAGAAGTTTAAAAACATGGTAGAGATAGATTAATGTTTGGAGTTTAAGTTCTTAAGATCAGATAGAGGTGGTGAATTCACATCTAGTGAGTTCAGTTCTTTCTGTGAAGAACATGGAATTAAGAGAGATTTATCTGCACCAAGGACTCCATAATAAAATGGAGTTATAGAGAGGAATAATAGTCCCATACTTGATACTTTAAGGACCAAGATGTTATAAGGAAAATATATGTAGATGTTTTAGAGAGAAGCATTCAGCATTGCAGTGTACACTCCCAACCGGGTGCAAATCAAAGGAGATACTGGTAAAACACCTTATGAACTTTGGTGTGGTAATATTCGTACTATCAAGTATTTCATAATTTTTGGTAGTAAATTTTATATGAAAAGAGATGAGGATATAGGGAATAATGATTCCATAAGTGATGAAGGCATGTATTCCTTGGTTAAATCCTACCAAAAGCAAGGCATAGAGGTGCTACAACCAAAGGTTTAAGAAGATAGTACAAAGTGCAAGTGTTAGATTAGATGAAGGTAATGATAATCTATCCAAATCAGGTGGATATGATGATGTTTATTAGTATGTAAGTATAAATTAGGAAGAACATCATAACCAAGTCCAATGTGGTATAGTAAATACAGAAGATGAGGTCTACACAAGTGGAGAAGAGGAAGCATAAAAATCAATGGTAAAGAAAAAGACACCAAGGTATGTGGGTATGTGCAGGATCATGGTATGCCAAAAACTGGTGATGTGAAAAAATGAGATTTTCACTAGTCCAAAAGCACACCCAAAATTTTGTTGACTTTTTAGTAGGCCTGGATATCTAATATTCATTAGTGACAATATATTGTTTCCCGCAGTTGCGTTCAACATTTTCATTGTGAAAATGTTGAAGTAGCCAAGCAAGCATTTTCGGATATCCATTACATATTATATATCTGATTTCCTATAGTATTGAGGTAAGTTAAATTTATAAGTTTCATTGTTGTTTCTGGTTTTAAAAGTTTGTAGTTTAAAAAAAAAAAAACTAGGGTTGAAATGATAAAATCTACGGTTGAAATTGATATTCTTTATTGTTTATTGTTTTTGAATCACACATGGATTCAAACCAATTAGAAAACCCTCCCAATGAGTCTGAGAAAAATCCAGAACCACCTCAAAACAATCCCCCACCTTAAGAAGACCAACCAGTCTCAAACCCTCAACCATTACAGGATCTCATAGGAGACAATCTAAATCAGCTTAGAGGATATCAGACCACATATGTGAATATACCCACATTGCACCCCATGTTTTCTACATTGAACTCCATTATTGAAAGCATGGAGAAACTCATAGAGAAACACAATGTTGCACTTCTTTGGCATGAATCCATGCACACCTAGTTTGATGATGGGCTTGAATATGATCAAGTTATCGATCTAACTATAAAAAAACATGACATATGTAACATTTTTGTTGATCCCAAAATTGGTTTAAAAGTGGACCCTAAAAAAACCAAGTTGTCAGTTAAATGGTGGAAAAATGATTCAATACATGACAAATTTTGGGATCGTTGGTGGATGGTTTTTTATAGACCACCCCACAGTGATTTGGGTGTCCCATTCTATTTCATAAGAAAATTCTATGTTGAATTTGTGCCTAATCACAAGGTAAATTATTGGAGCATGAGACAGAACTAGGGCATAGGCTTAGGCACTCCTTAAGACAGGCCAGGGGTTTAGTGGGTGAAATCTTTAACATATATCCCCCCTCCTGAGATTTCACCACCTCCTACAGTGCAACATCCTGGTATTATTGCTGAGGCTGACTCATAGACTATTCGAGCCATTCAAACCTTGAGTGATCTACTGGTTAGGTAGAGTGAGACATTGTTGCCTCCTCATGTTGATGCTTCTGGCCCTTCCACATCCTCCATAAGCTCACATGTTTGTGTACCCATACTTGCGTTATGTGCAAGAATATGTACTTGGGTCCCTTGAATGATAGTGATGCATATAACTACATCTTTGAGGTGGAGGATACTACACATCACACTACAAGAACTAAAGCACCCCATGGAGATGTGCATCAGGGGCATACAGAGCTGTGGACTTCTGTTATGGTAAGAGTAAAAAATTAACTTGTTACATTGTATTTAATTTTTAACGTTCATTTTTTTAATAGAATTTTCTTATAATGATTTCCCACTTATGTTTTTTTATGTGTTTTATTTATGTCGAGTTGATGACAGAGGAAGAGATGGCACAGGTGGAGGGGTCTATGCTTTCGGCCATTTCATTTGGTCTTGAAACTTCCACGGTACATACATTTTAATGTACTCATTGGTTTCATTTTATTATAGTAGTATATACATGTGTTTTCTAATTTTTATGATCATCTTATTACATATTGATGCAGGTTTCACCATTTTCCACTGGGGAACAATGTGAGGGGGTTCAGGCGTCTGGTGTTGACAAGGGGAAGGTAATTAAGTATTTTATATTGTTTATGCATACATGTATACTTGTCACTTGTGCGTATTCATTTTGAATTTCATGTTTTATTTGACAAAGGGTGGTGTCTGATGATGTCGTGAGACCAGTTTGCCATGATAAAGTCATAGGAATCTCAATTTGCAATGATAGCCCCACAGTACATATATTTATAAATTTATTTGTGTGTATTTTACTATCAAGTATATATTTAATATGATCAAGTCATTATTGTATGAAGTATTTGTTTGACTTTTGTAGATCACCCCTAGTTTGAGGGAGGTACCACACCAAGGGTTTGTATTATTGATGACCCAACCGACATTTCCTAAAGAAAGTTCAACCCAAGTAAGTTTTAATGTTAATTCAGTTATTTTTGAAACATGTATTTTCTACTAAGGATTTACATTAAATAGAATAAGTCATAGATCAATCTAGTGTTTGCAAACATATATATAGGTCAGAGTCAACATTGGTGGCATTGTCCCTTCACTACTAAGGAAATATATTAGGTCTCCCGAGCGCATGAGGAGACAGAGAGGCGAGGTACATGAGAGTCCAATTTTTTTTAAAAATTCATTTATTATTGTTGACTATGATTTTAAATTTTTATTTATTATTTGTAGAAACCATATAATTTAAGTAATATAACTTGGGGTTTCACTTTTGTGTTTGAATGCAGGATCCATCAAAGCCAAAGAGTAGTTCAAAGAGACTTCACTTTGATCATCCACCAGTAGAATAGGATGTCATAAAAACATTTGTAGTTGAACTTCTTATTTTGAGATGCCATATGACACATTTTGAGATGGCGTATGCCATATTGTATCTAGATATGTTGATTTGGTAAATTTTTTGAGATGGCATGTGCCACATTTTGTACATAACTATTTCTTATATACATATCTACATGTTCATTTCTGATTATTTTGTCTTTTTCATGTGTTCTATGTATGTATCATTTCCATATTATATCTTTGGCATGTGTTACATATGTATGTATTATTTCCATATTATGTCTTTTTCATGCATTGTATTTATGTATGTATGTTCATTTTCATTTTATATATTTTCCATGTGTTGTATGTATGTATTATTTTCATACTACATCTTCATTCTCCATTAGCCATCTGGTGCACTATACTTTTGAGAGCACCAAAATGTTGATTGCGAGATTCATGGTAAATAGGAGTGCAATTGATTAATATTTTTCAAATGCATGTTATTTTATTTAACATTTATTTTACATGTGTTTATTTGAAAGACTCCATTGTTGTGATGTTGGAATAACTAAACCTCTTATTTGGTTTTCAATTTCCTTCATTCATACATGTGGCATGCCCACAGAGACAACCTTTGATCGTTTATAGATTTGGTTGTCATTTGATTAATGTTATTATTTTGGTGTTACATCATGTTTGAATAGATCTAAAAGTACTTTGCATTCTTTGTTTATAATCCTTGTAGTCAATGTAATGAAATCTCTTTACATCATTCTATTAAATAATTAACATGCCTTGTATTTCTATTAAAAGAAGTTCAACATTTTTTCTTTACATTGTTCAAAAATTTTAACATATCTTATTTACTTTTTAGTTCAACGTACTTGGTTTACATTGTTAAAATAGTTCAACATGCTTTGTTTATTCTTGTATATCCCTTTGATACATTTTATCAGACGGTTTAATGTTCTTTAGTTTATGCTTTGGTATTTTCTTGAGACATTAAGTAAAATATTTTGTGTACATCCCTTGTTTCTACAGTTCATGTTGGCATTTAGGTGAACAACTAACATGCTTCACACACATTCTATAATCAAATTGTGACATCCCATAGGCACTGTTTGAAATAGAAATCTTTCTCAATACCCCAATCTATGCACATCCTACAAATATCCTTAAAATATTGATGTGTATTTTTTTCTTTGCACTTCCATGGTACATTCTCCCTACTTGGCTCGAGCATAAAGAACATTGAAAGGATTACATTCTATGAGAGAAAATCTCTTTGAGCCTCTCTATCAAATATAAATAATCCAAGTGAAATATCCCAAAACTGAGCTATGCACTTGTAGACCTTCCCAAGATGGTCCTTTTTCACTTCACGGATCTTTGATATCTCTCATGAGGTCTGAGATATGGATGTCCAAAAATTTCTGCCCAATTTGTCTTAATGCACCTTGGTAACACTTTAGATCGACATGCACCAGAATGTTTTTGATGCTATGCAAGTGAAGAAAGGTCTCCCCTAGCATTTACTTGGTCAATTGGATTCGATGCATCTGATGATTTGGTTCCACGATGAACGGTTTGAAAGATGCACCATTGAGCAACTTTCAAGTGAGCAACAATGCAACCTTTTGCACCAACTGATATTGGGTCACCAAATTGAATCCAAGTGGAATATCCAAAAACTGAGCTATGTGCTTGTAGGCCTTCCCAAGATGGTCCTTTTACACTTCATGGATCTTTGATATCTCTCACAAGGTTTGAGATATGGATGTCCAAAATTGCTGCCCAATTTGGCTTAGTGCACCTTGGGAACACTTCGGTCCAACATGGGCCGGAACATTTTTGATGCTACGCAAGTGAAGAAAGGTCTCCCCTAGAATTTACCCAGCCAAATGGAGCTGATGGAGCTGAAGGTTTGGTCCCATGATGAATGGTTTGAAAGATGCACCATTAAGCAAATTTCAACTGAGTAATAATGCAAATATTTGCACCAACTGAGATCAGGTCTCCAAAAGGAATCTGAGTGGAATCTCCAAGAACCAAGATACGTGCTTATAGGCCTTCCCAAGACTATCCTTGTGCACTTCACAGATCTTTGATATCTCTCACAAGGTCCGAGAGATGGATGTCCAAAAATCATTATCCAATTTGGCTTAGTGCACCTTGGGAACACTTTGGTCTAACATGCGCTGGAACATTTTTTATTCTACACGAATGAAGAAAGGTATCCCCTAATGTTTAAACTTACAAATGGAGCTAATGGAGCTGACGGTTTGGTCCCACGATGAATGGTTTGAAAGATGCACCATTGAGCAACTTTCAATTGAGCAACAATGGAACTTTTTGCACCAACTGAGATCGGGTCGCTAGATGGAATCTGAGTAGAATATCCTAGAACTGAGCTACATTCTTGTAGGCCTTCCCAAGATAGTCCTTGTGCACTCCATGGATCTTTGATATCTCTCACAAGGTCTGAGATATGGATGTTAAAAAATCGCTGCCCAATTTGGCTTAGTGCACCTTGGGAACACTTCGCCCTGACATGCACTGGAACATTTTTTATGCTATGTGATCAAAGAAAGGTCTCCCCTAGATTTTACCCATACAACTAGAGCTGATAGAGCAGATGATTTTGTCCCATGACGAACGGTTTGAAAGATACACCATTGAGCAACAATGCAACTTTTTGCACCAACCAAGATCGGGTCACCAAATAGAATCTGAGTGGAATCTCCTAGAGTCAAGATACATGCTTGTAGGCCTTCCAAAGATGGTCCTTGTGAACTTCATAGATCTTTCATATCTATCATGAGGTTTGAGATATGGATGTCCAAATATTGTTGCCCAATTTGGCTTAGTGCACCTTGGGAACACTTCGGTCTGACATGCGGTGAAATGTTTTTTATGCTACATGAGTGAAGTAAGGTCTCCCCTAGTAGTTACCTAGCCAACTAGAGCTGATGGAAGTGACAATTCAGTCCCACGATGAACGGTTTGAAAGATGCACCATTGAGAAACTTTCAACTGAGAAACAATGCAACTTTTTGCACCAACCGAGATCGGGTCATTAAATGGAATTTGATTGGAATCTCTTAGAACCAAGCTACATGCTTGTATACCTTCCCAAGATTGTCCTTGTTCACTTCATGGATCTTTGATATCTCTCACGAGGTCTGAGATATGGATCTCCAAAAATCCCTACCCAATTTGGCTTAGTGCACCTTGGGAACACTTCGGTCTGACATGTGCCGGAATGTTTTTGATGTTGCGCGAGCAAAGAAAGGTCTCCCCTAGTGTTTACCCAACCAAATGGAGCCAAAGGAGTTGAAGGTTTTTTCCCATGATGAATGGTTCTTGATGCTCTCAAATTATTAGTGGTATGTGACTGGCAGAGAAGCATAGACTAGATGCTCGATTCCCCATAACTTTTGATGGGTATTGTTTCAAGAGCCAAAAATGGATAAATAATGTTCTCTCATGTGCTCCAAGGTATCCCAATTTTTATATTGGTATAATTCAAGATTTGAAAGGTACTTCCTTCATTAAGTGCCCCAATTAGCCCTTCCAAGCCAAAGTGAGGGTTCCTAAGTTAGAGGAGTTGTCCAATGTTTCAAGACTTTTCCTTTTGGGAAAAGAGCTGCCCCAACTAGTAATCTTTGATCATATAATCAATTTCTAAGGACCTTTAGGATATTTGGAAGTAAAACTAGTAAATGTGTTCTATACAGATAAAGTTTCATGTAATTTTGTTACTTTTTGCAATTGTATGGATCTATAAGGATGAATGAGGGCTTGAGATCAATTGGAGAAGTTGAGGATTGGAAATAAATTTAATTTTCAACTGGTTTGGGCTCCTAAATAATTAAGGCTACACCAATGGAGATGACATTGATATATTCATGATGCAAAATGTTTAAGGCTATAGGTTTTACACTAGAAATCAGTCTTAAATGCATTTGGAAGGACTCCAAACGCTTCATTACTTCTCATCAAAAAGGAAAAGGGGGTGTTGAAATCCTTGTTTTCCCCAAAGAGTGGTTTGGATTATCTTTAGTGTTAAGGGTAAGTAAGTTGGTATATGTAATGTTTATGCTACAAATAACCACCGTGATAGAACTATAAATGACCACCGACTTAGTACTACATTGTTTTGATACTATGTGGGATTCATAGGTGAATGATTGAACAAACATTTCCACAAACAAACCACAATTTATTTAAATCAAATAATTACTACTTTGAACACATTCAACAAAGCCTTATATTTTATTGTACAAGAATTTATAAGTCATCTTATCTAACACATTTGAAACAAAGCCTTAAGAATTTTTTGTCAAATATTTGCATTCTTGCATGTATTTCATCATTATACAAGTTTGACTGTACACACCACCTTTCATACAAAATCATTGTATATCATTGATACAACATATTATGAATAAATATATCAATGTTATCAAAAGTTTGAGATATAGAATTTCTCAAAAACTTAGATACACAAGTATATATCAAAATTTTAAGTGTCATTTCTGATCCTAAAGTGTATAAGTTTAACACATGGTACTCAATGACATCTACATTCCAATCGCTGCATTCAGAAGGCACAAGAATTTTTTTTTTTTATAGGTTGACAAAAATATTATGAATGTATAGTAACTAAATGAACCAATGAACATGACTAGCCAATGCATATTGAAGTTTACCGTCATAAAAGATCTGGGATAATCAAATGCACACCTCAATCTCCTATATCTATCATATATGTATCCAAGTGCACTTATAATCCACATACAAAACCAACTTTATTGGCTCAAACAAATAAAGCAAAAAACTACAATGAATGTATTGACCGCAACCGTAATCATGAACATGGAAAACCTTGTAGCAAGTTTCACTTACCTACTGAAGTGTTCCTGAAGGGTCATCTCTCTTCTTAAGGGTATTCAATATTGCTTCATGATCAGCAGTACTAATATTCCAAAGTTCCTTTGTCTTTGGTTTTCCTTGATGTTTCAGCAACTTAACATTGGCCACTATAACAAGGTGTGAATACATGAGAATGGTTTTGTGCTTCTCATAGTATTCAAACATGGGAATACCATTATTTCTAATCATGGATGTGTGCAACCATGTTCCTAAAGAAACATTTGATCCTGTTGGATATGTGAACATATCATTATCTATTGTTGGTTGTGCAAGTTTTGGCTTTCCTCGTACACAATGTGCTAACTAGTAACCCAATCTCTCATCATTCCCTTATGGTGCAACCAATGCAAAAACATGTCCTAGCTATAGAAAATTTGAAAGATGGTCATAGTTAAGTGAAAAATCCTTGTCATCATTTATTATAGAGAGTGTGATAGATAAAAGAGTTAGATGATGTGGAACCCACATATCGATCCACTCACTTGACTCACACTGATCCCATTCACACTGAAGACACCTCGGACAAAAATAAAAAAAAGCTTAGGTCCAAATGGTCCATGTACTAGCATTTGAGCTTCAAAATGAATGCATTTTTGAAGAATATTTCATGGTTTGGAAATCCAACCTATCTCCAATTGTGCCCAACTCAACCAACCAAAAAAATCTGCACACTTCTGAATCAAGAGTCCCCCTCTGTGACAATGCTGAAGTACACCAATCAACAATAGAATGAGAATCAAGAAATTTTGCACATGAAATCCTCAATTTCTCCTTAAATATAGCTCTCTTTACACATCCACCTACTCCATCATGCTCCCCTTTTCAATGACCAGCCTCAAAAAACTCCAAATATGAGGTACACCTCTCTCTACATGCATTCTACATAACCAATAAAACATACAAGCATTTTTTAATTGAATTGTGCAATTATCTGACCAAATGAGATGTATATGCATAGAAATATCATTTTCTTACACCCACTCAAAATAATTCTCAAATAAATGTTGGACATACTCATGAGAGAGAGATCTATCATCGCTCATATAAAAAGGGTATTCTCTGATTATCTTCCGGTCATCTTCTATACTATCAGGGGAATGTCTATATGTTATGTGCACAAAAATAGAAACCTGAATAGAATTGTAATATTGAGCTTGCATCTCATTTTGGGGATGTAATGTATAGTTCTCTGCAAAGTTAAGGACCAATATAATAGTGCTAATCTACAAAGTTTCCTTACAAATCCTAAATTGTTGATCCAGCCACTGAGACCTTTGACTATGCCTTGCATACTTGTAAAAAATATTCTTCCTAAAATTTGTAATAAAATCAGCTACATTGCATTCTTTTGTAACCAGCTCACATCTAGAGCCTTCACCTCCACTTTTCAATGTATATTTAACAGTTTCGTATACCTCTTTTTGGACAATTGTCTTTCCAAAATCATGTTTGCAACCCTCATGAAAACATGAAACAAACTTCACTATCCCACCACACTCTGAGCACTTGTCATTTAAGCAATCTTGTCTATAAAAGAAACATCCATCATCTCTAGGACATAAAAAATGATCTATGAAGTCTCTTGATGATTTGGAAAGAACACTTGCACCACACTCCTCCAACATTTCACTAGTATGCAAATTAAAATGAATGGATCGTAACAATTCATGATGCATTGAAAACTCCACATAATATTTGCAACAAGAAGTATTTAGAATCTTAAGAGGTGCACAAAAAAAGGCTTGAATGCTTCAAAATCTCTTTGTGATATTTGCAATCTGGGATGTGTCTCACAAAATGTTTTGAACAAAATTGTTTGACTCACCTCCAAATAACGTTTTGGATGCGGGGTGTGGTCTCGAATGCCAATTCTAAACTTCAAGACATCATTCACATTTGGTGACACTCTTGAGTTAGATTGCCAACATAGTTGAATTTGATCCTTCACAACATTGATAAGCTTCTTATTGATGACATGTAACTGATTGAATGTTTGAAGATGTTAAGTTGCTCACCAAAATGTAGAAAGATAATGCAAGACATTAAATCAGTTAATGGATTGTATTGTCATTGATGTCAACTTGATATAATCTAATCGGTTATAATCAAAGTGTCAAAGAATTTAGAGAATCAGAGAGAAAAATATTATGCTTTTAGTAATGCATAAAATACAAGAATTCACTATGTGACTGCAAACACCAATGGCTAGTGGAACCCGATGGATAGACATAACCAAAATTCAATTCACTGTGATGTCTGAGAAAGAAACCCGATGAGAATTACCGACAAGAAGAATCAAAATCATACACGACGGCTAGAATCACAGTGTAAACCGATGGATAGACATGCCCGAAGGATAGACAACCCTGATGGAGAAGCCCGAGGAGAACTAGAGTGTTGAACAAAGCTATCAAAGAGTTAAAACACCAAAGTTAACTGGAGTTAAGAAATGGAAAAATATCTAGCTAGAAAAGATAAATATAGAATTAAATGGTAGTTATCATTATTTTCATTGACAAGATAAATCCAGAGATAAGTAAAGGATTTAAAGTTGTTTTTTCCAGTTGGAAAGAAGATCTATGCGAGATAAAACAAGAGTTTTGGTTTAAATCAGATTGGCTAAGATTGCGGATCACACCAAGAATAATAAAATCAAGAACCTAGAAATGATGATATCATTTATATAAAGAGACAACTTAATTCATTACAAATTAAGGGGATTGAATGAAAAAGAGGATGCTGGAGAGAAATTGATGAAGAACAACTTCATATAGTCCTGATAAATCAATCTGAGGAAATAGCTAAATATTTCTATGGACAGTGAGAAATAGAGCATAGAATCACTGAGTAGAACACAAGTGGAGCAAAGGTATTGAAAAGATATATTGAATAGATTGGTTTTATGATCTTACAATAGATCTAAAAAATCTGTAAGTATAAGTTCTATATGTGAATAGATCATATTGTTTCAGTTTAACCATTGAATTAGAAATTCTCTTAACCAAGTAGGATTTAATGATCCTTTCTCTATTGAGATACATCCTAAGGAGTATCAAAAAGTTTGATCATGAAGACAGCATAGAATGTCAGATACCATTTGACAAACCAGAAGAGTTTGGACAAGGAAGGTAGCATAGAAATTCTTGATATCAAGTGACAAACTAATATTTTAAATCCTCTAACAAGGCCGCACCTAACAGTGTGTTTGAAACCTTTAATAGGGTTGGCTCTTCACCAAGCTCACTTCAGAAGAGTGAAAATTTTAGGTTACCGGTCCCAAGTGGTTTTTCCCTTAACAGGGTTTCCACGTTAAAATATCCATGTGTCAATGTGTTTATGAGTCATTATTTTAGTGTTTTGCATTACACATAGCTAATCTAGATTGATCAGTATACTCTAAGTAATTTACCATTTTTTGGTAAATTGAAAGACTGCTATTTGGTAAACATAAAGAACAAGGTTTAACAAAGCATTCTGAGCAGTAGTAATTTGATAAGTATATTTGAAGAGATTCATCTTATAGGACTGAAGATAACTAGAGGCTTAATATTGTGGTACTAAGTTTTTGGGTTGATTAATTGGAATAATTTTGAGGCCACTGATTCACCCCCCCCCCCTCTCAGTTATTACTAACAATTGGTATCAGAGCTTGTGTGCTTAGAAAGGGATNATTTTGAGGCCACTGATTCCCCCCCCCCCCCTCTCAGTTATTACTAACAATTGGTATCAGAGCTTGTGTGCTTAGAAAGGGATTTTAACAGTTCAAGAAAAAGATTACAAGATGAATAGACGAGATGTGTCCAAGTTGAATAAAGACAACTTTTCATCATGGAAAAGAAGAATAAGACTCCACCTATCAGGTATTGGTAATGATGTTACTCAACACCTTGATACTGAATATGTGTTGCCTACATGACATCACACTCTTGAGAAATTAAGAGAAAAACATGAGCATAATTGCATGATGATAGAACTTGCCTCATCACTCTTTGATGGTGAGTTTGAAGATGTCAAAGCCTGCACCTCTGCAAAGAAAATGTGGGATAATTTGAAGCTGATACATGGAGGAGATGATAATGTACTAAGAGCCAAGGAAAAAAGCCTAAGAGGGAGGTTTAATGACCTAAGGATGAAAGAAGGAGAAAATATCACTCAGTATAGTTGTAGAATCAAAGAGGTGGTCAATGCTATCCGAGGAGTTGGAGGTGTACTTGAGGAGGAGACAATGGTAAGTAAAATCTTAAGAACCTTACTGCCTATATATGCTATTAGAGTTTCTACTATTCAATAAATGAGGGCAGTTGCAAACAATACAGTTACTCTAGATATTCTGATTGGTCGACTGATTTTATTTGAAATAAATAACTTTGATAATAGCGTCTTACCATCAATGGAATCTGTATTCAAATCTTCTCTGAAAATAAGTAATTCAAGTCATATACATGCTATTAGAAATGATAGTGAAAGTGATAATGAGGGTCAAGGACTTGATGAGATTGAAGCACTAATGGAAAGAAGATTTCAAAGAGGCAAAGGTAGATACAAAGGTAAATTACCACTTGTATGTTTCAATTGTAAAGAGGTTGGGCACTTTGCTGCAAGATGTCCAAACAGAAGAAAAGATGATAGAGGTAATGATAGATCATATGATAATAAGTTTAATAGAGGTGATAAAAGAGATTACCGAAGCAATCGACAATCTGACAAAAGAGATACCTGAGACTACAAGGACAAAGGGAAGAAAGCTTGTTACCTAGCTGACAACATAGTTGATGACACTGACACCAAATCAGAAGAACACATTGAGATGGTATTTGTAGCCATGAAGGACGATTCAGATGAAGAAGGAGAAAGGTATGTAGAAAATGCACTCATATCTAAGGTTATTAAGAATGATGTCTAGTGTTAGGGATTTTTCTTGCATGAACTATACTGCTTGAAATGTCTATTTGAATCTTGTTACCTCTTAATCCTGATTCACAGTTCAGAGACAAGAAAAGCCTAATTGCTAAGGACTAAACAATATCCT
>MU227986.1:1476643-1489681 GCA_018584345.1 Thuja plicata | reverse complement strand
ATGATATGATTATGGGGAAACCTTGATCAGAGGAAAACCCCGGTGGGAATTAGTACCCACAAATATTGTACTAGGTATAATGAACTTGTTAAAGTTCCTTTGCCCTGTTAGAAGTAGTCTTTACAATTTGAGTACAATGACCTGGTTAAAGGTCTGACCCTATTAGGAGTCTTTTAAAAAACCCTTTTAAAGGTATATGGATCACTACCTAGGCTCACTACCCAATAGGATGAAGGCTACAACCTTCTGAAAAATGATATGCACTATATCAAAATAAACTGCTATGATGACACTATTGTCTGATCAGTTTTGTGTATGCGTGAATGCTCTTACTCTCTTAAAGAGCTATATCATATACTAACTTCATTATACTACCCCTCTATATCTTCCTCTTTCATTATAATCGATGCTTTTAACATATCTTTACATTACATACTTATATGTTCATATCCAAATAGGCGCGACCCAAAACAAAACTCTAGTCGGCCCTAAAACAAAATATACAATGCTTCTGAACAAGTTGGCTTAGGTGTGTTTACTACAATGTTAATTACATTATTACAAACATATAACCAAAGGTTCTTAGCCATTACATTACAAAATAATTCATGCTGATCAAAACAGTAGTTGGCTCCCATGCTCTGTCTTCTGGACTACTGGTCTACTGATCTGTCTGTAACTTTGTCATATTGTTGTTCCGTACTATGGGTGTCTAGATGTAGCATGTACATGTGTCATAAAACATATATCTGAATGGGCATACGTTGAATCAATCTCTCACACATGCGCTGATGTGTTGATCGTTGAGTATCTCTATCTGCCCTGTTTTCCATACTTAGTCATTTTGTCTTATATCATAACATCTTATTGATATGTACATATACTTTTCCGCATATACACATTCTATATTACTCTCCCTTTGACATTAATGAAAAAGGTGTACAAAAACTAGTAAGTCTTCTGCATACTTACTCCATGTAAACTTCAGGGTACACGATTTGAAGCGATTAGATCTCTTTCTGCCAAAATACTTTCATAGCATCAACTGTCTAAAGATGTGCGCATAGGGCATATGTCAGTTCCTCCATTTTTATTAGATCCATGCAAGGACCTTGATCATATGTCACCATGGTGTCTTCAATCTGTTTGATGTTCTCATTAAGGACTGCTAGAGATGGTGCAAGTGCATTTCTTAACTGGGTTTGTCTTATTCTTATCTTGTTGATTTCCAATTTTGCCTTCTCAATTTTATCCAACTGTCCTTGATAGACATTATTGCATATGTTCATGTCTTGCATGGAAGTCTCGACTGATTTTTTGATGCTATCCACCATTAGCTCTGCCTCTTCTACCTTTTTAGTGTTCTCAGAGGTGAACATCACTCTGTCCATGTAGTTGGCTATAACCTTCTTCTCTTTAGCTGCCAACTCTTTCAATATAGATTGCCCAATCTTTAAGGAGTTCAAGTCTAAGGTAAAGTTCTTTACCAAATCATTCAGTCTCTCCTTCTTGTATTCATCTTCTGCAATCTTAGTAGTAGAGTCTACTAATCTTATAAAGTGTGATTTGAAGTTTGACAAAATGTTGTCCACATCTTCAACTGATTGGACTTTAGCTACTTTCTGATCAGCAAGCACTAAGTCATTCAATATGTTTACTATTTCCAAAAAGTGAGGATTCCTTATCACTTGTTTCTCTTTTTCCTATTCCATAGCAAGAACGCTAATCTTAATTAGGCCTTCTTCTCCCCATGCATCCAAACTTGCTAAATCAGGAGTTAACCCTGACAACTATGAGGTGGATGGTTGAGTGGATGGTGAGAATATAGTGTTCTAACTAGTATCCATGCATTCAACCTTTACTGGTATCTCTTTTATTGGTGTCTTATCACCTTGAGTATCATCTTGAGTATCTTTTTCTTCATTAGTGTCAATTGGATCAATGATGGGAACTTCATCTTGTTGTGCAGATGTATCATCAGTGCGCATTTCTTCAGTGCTTACAAATGCCTTATCAACTTTGTCCATATCTTCTTGAGATGCTGTCATGGATATCTTTACATTGTCAACTATTATAGTGTCTTCTGAGTCTTTATCTATATCAGAAGTTATTGTCACTGTGGGTGCTGAAACCTGTGGACCTATCATAGGTACTATCTCAATCACTGGTTTTGTAACTTGTTTAGGAGGTGCTGGAGTATCTTTTGTTGTAGGCGTTGTTGGTGGATACATGTGTCTATCCATAAACACTTGTGCAAATGCCTTTTTAGTCTCCTTACATATCTTCTCATATTATTTTTTCATAATCTGTAGGGTCCTTGTCTTAGTTTGAAGATGAGGCTTCACTAGATCTAATAATATAGCCTTCTCATCATGCGAGCATACAGGGAGAAGAGTATCCAATGTTTCTTCTCTAATCTTCATGTCTTCCTCTATTGCATGTCTTTTCATGATCTCCAATATGTTCCATAACTGATCCAGTATCACTATCTTGAGTTTAAGAATTGTTTTCTTAAACTTGATCATATGAGATATGATCATAGAATGTATCTCAGTTTTATCAATTTCTTGATATTTGTCATAGACTTTAGAAAGTGTATCTAATCTCCCTTCATTTACAATCCTGTTCCTCAAAACATTTATACTAGGTCTAAATCCTACCTCAGGAGGAGCTTGAGTATTCTTTTCTTTGCTCCTAGTGTTCCTTGAGGATGGGTGATTTGTGGGTGCCTATTTTCTTCCTCTAGTCTTCTTGCTTGGTGTAGATAGTGGGGATGAGTCTAAATCAATGGTGGTAGAGGGCGCAGAGGTGATCTCTACTTTCTTCTTCTTCTGGATTTGTTCAGCTTTCTCAAGTTCTTTTTCTATCTTAGCATCTCTTGCTTTGTCAAGATCTTCTTGAGTGACTCCATGAACTTTCAGTATGTTAGATGTAATTATGGATGCTTTTCTTTTATTATCAGCACTATGTAGGATAGTATCCACTTCATTGGTCTTCTCTCTATAGGTGCCCCACCTAGGTTCATTAGGATCTTTAGGTGCAGACAATAGAACTTGCGCATATCCTTCTAACACATGTTCTTCCTCTTCATAACCAAGAGGATGAATCCATTTGGTTCTAGGTTCAACTGCCTCCATGCATGTGCAATCTTTTTCTACCATGAAACATATGGTATCCTTATATTTCTCAACTATCTTCTCAGATAGTCTGAACCTATTCTTCATTTTGATCCTGAATGTCTTTATATCCATATCCATGGCATCCCTTGCACTGGTCTCTAAAGTGACCTTAAGAGAAATATGAGACATTGTGGGTTTGTTCCTGTCTAGGTAGAGGTTTGCAACTTTTCCAACTATATGGAAATACAAGTAGATGATTAGAGATCCAAACTTGAATTTCTTTCTCCTGTCATGCTTGTTGATTCAAATGTTGTCAATCAATTGACCACGCAAGATCTCACATAGGTTGTATTGAGTATTTTCCTTCACCATTCTGATAGCTCCTAGGACTGTTGCTGCAGAGACTCTGTTCAACCTGATTTCTTGCTAAAACTTATACCCAAGTATCATTATTAAGAGTTTTATGTCATCTTCTTTGATAGGGTCAACTATCATTCCATGCTTGTCACTTCTAGATAGGAAAACTTGCTCAATTTGTTTCTTGACATCCTTACCAGTAGGAAAAACTGGTCCAGTCTTGGGAAGTTCAATTAATTCATGGATTAGGTCTATAGTGATGCACACAGGGACCTCACCAATCTAATAAAGATCATCATGTATTATCCTTAAAAAAATCTTCACCCACTCTGGCTCATCAAACTCATGCGCATTCGAGTATTCAAAAATAGGGTTATTTGTCAAGTGCATGAACTCATCCTTGAATGTGTAATCAGGTTTCATCATTGATCCCATACGAGTGGCTATGCTGACATCTCCTACTGTTTCCTTCTTACAGTAAATATACATGCGGATATCTTCCACGTGAACAACACCTAGCGGGGTTTTGGAGAAAGCCCCTTCCACATCATCTAGTATGGATTTGAATGGATGCATCTTGAATACAAATCTCTTCCTCTCTGCTATATCAAACAAAACTAGGGTTGCCATACCTACTTGGAACTTGCTTAAGTAGGGTTTCATGAAATTCTAAAATGGCACGAATGCTAGGGTTCTGTTCCAAACTTCTTGTCTATTCGCTTAACTTCCAAATCTATTATGCTTCTGTGCCTTGATGTCTAGTGCTCCAATTCTCTCCAAATTCTGTGCTCTTGAATGCAAGTGTGAAGAAGATCGAACACTTACTTTCTTTTATACAATCTATCACATTTAATGTTTGCAACCGTACATAAATTGCTCATAGATTTTGAAACTTAGATCGCGATGCATTTTAGATAGTGCATGAATGCACATAGCAATATTATGTCCTTGTAACCATGATTTCATAGGCGCATACTCAAAGGTGAGTATACCAACCGTGCAGGGGTCCTGAGCTAGAATAGCTCCCCCTAAGACCAAGAAGGTATATTCAAGTAGAAGTAGAAGGTGCGTCCACTGTGGATGCATCAACTACTTTGTCAACATCATTGTCCTTCTTTACTTCAACCCAAATTTTTCTTGAATCTTCATTTGCTTGAATAAACTTAACTTCTCCTTTCTCTTCAAATAGTGATTTCTTAGGATCCTCTTGCTTTTGAGTTTTGGATCTACAAAACCTTGAGATGTGTCGAACCTTTCCACATGTGTGACAAATGGTAGGAGGTCTAATTCTCTTGTTCATCATGCTGCATTGCTTTGTCGTGTCTCCATTGTAGTTACATATCTGACATGTAGTGTTCTGCAGATTCCTTTGAGGTTGATTTCTCTGATTGTTTTGATTCATTCTTCTTTGATTCTACTATGACTGATTTCTTTGATTTTTTCTACAATGTATAGCCCTGTGACCAAATTTATTACAAGAGAAACAATAACCATTAAAAGGTCTTACCTCTTTGCAATATCTTGCCAAATGACCATGTTTGTTACATGCATAACAAGTTATGTTAACTTGCTTGATTTCCCTTTTTGGTAGATCTACTTTAATCTCTTCAACATTTTCAAATTTACTTGCTTCTGAAGATGCTTCATGAGGTTTCTCTCTTTCTTGTAATGAATTGACTTCAGTTTGTGTTATATTGAATCCAAGACCAGTAGTGTCGCCTTTTTGCTTTCGTGCATTGAGATGAGATTAAAGTGAATCAGAACTTGTGTGGAGTTTATCAATCTTATCCTTTGCTTCTATTAATTTAGATTCCAACTTATTTTTTATGTTCTCCAATTCCAGAACTTTCATGTTTTCTTTTAAAACTTCATCATCTAGTTGTTTGCTTTCTTTGATCTTTTCTTCAATAGAAATTTGGCTTTCTGTGAGCCGTTCATCTAGATTCTCAACTTTATCTTTCAGAGACATATTCTCTTCATTGAGATTTTTGATCATTTTCCCTAAGTCACTTGTAGAACAATATTTCAAATCTTTTCTTAGTTTCTTGATAAGCATTTGTGAGCCATCAACTTTCAGTCTAAGTTCTTCATTTTCTTTTTCAGATCTATCAAGATCTTCAAGAGCAGCTTCAAGATTTTTTTTCAAATGTTTTGCTTCTACTGAGTCCATGATCTCCTCAAGTGGTTAAAATTATTTGATAAGGACCAGAGCTCTGATACCAATTGTTAGAAACACTAAGAGGGAGGGGGTGAATCAGTGTTTGTCTATTAATTACTTTTCAGCAACTTAAACATAAATCAAACATACATAGAATGAAGCTTAACATAAGAACTCATAACACATAATATGAATACAGGGAAACTTTGATCAGAGGAAAACCCCAGTGGGAATTAGTACCCACAAATATTGTACTAGGTATAATGAACCTGTTAAAGTTCCTTTGCCCTGTTAGAAGCACTCTTTACAATTTGAGTACAATGACCTAGTTAAAGGTCTGACCCTATTAGGAGTCTTTTACAAAACCCTGTTAAAGGTATATGGCTCACTTCCTAGGCTCACTACCCAATAGGATGAAGGCTACAACCTTCTAAAAGATGATATGCACTATATCAAAATAAACTGCTATGATGACATTATTGTCTAGTCAGTTCCATGTATGCACAGATGCTCTTACTCTCTTAAAGAGATATATCATATACTGACTTCATTATACTACCCCTTTGTATCTTCCTCTTGCATTACAATTGATGCTTGTAACATATCTTTACATTACATATTTATATTTTCATATCTTAATAGGAGCAACCCAAAACAAAACTCTAGTCGGCCCTAAAACAAAATATACAATGCTTCCGAACAAGTCAGCTCAGGCATGTTTACTACAATGCTAATTAAATTATTACAAACATATAACCAAAGGCACTTAGCCATTACATTACAAAATAATTCACGCTGATCAAAACTGTAGTCGGCTCCCATGCTCTGTCTTCTGGACTGTTGGTCTACTGATCTGTCTGTAACTCTGTCGTATTGTTGTTCCAAACTATGTATGTCTGGATGTAGCATGTGCATGTGTCATACAACATATATCTGAACACGCATACGCTGACTCAATCTCTCGCATGTGTGTTGATGTGTTGATCGCTGAGTATCTCTGTCTGGCCTGTTTTCCATACTCATTTTGTCTTTCATGACAAAAACTAAACATGACTTTGTTGCCATGATGACAACAAAAAAATGAGTCATGCATCCTTAGGAAGTCAACTTGCCAACAATATCTAGCTGGCAGAGCTAAATATAGACTTAACTAGTAGTTATCATTGTTTTCATCAACAAGATAAAGCCAGAGATAAGTAAAGGATTTAAAGTTGTTTTGTCCAGTTGGCAAGAAGATCTCTGCAAGATGAAATAAGAGTTTTTCTTTGAATTAGATTGGCTAAGATTTCATATCAGACCAAGAAAAAGAAAATCAAGAACCTAGAAATGGTGATATCATTTCTATAAAGAGACAACTTAATTCATTACGAATTAAGAGGATTGAATGAAAAAGAGGATGCTGGAGAGAAATTGATGAAGAACAACTTCATATAGTCCTAATCAATAAAGCTAAGGAAAGAGCTAAAGGTTTTTGTGGACACCGAGCAACATTGCATAGCATCACCTAGTAGAACAAAAGTGGAGAAAAGGTATTGAAAAAATATATTGATCAGATTGGTTTTATGAGATTACAATAGATCTGAAAATATGCAAGTATAAGCTGTATATGTGAACAGATCATATTGTTTCAATTTAACAATTGATTCAGAAAGTCTCTTAACCGAGCAGGATTTAAAGATCCTTTTTATATTGAGATACATCCCAAGGAGTATCAAAAATTTTAATCATGAAGATAGCATAAGATGCCAGATACCATTTGAAAAACCAGAAGAGTTTGGAAAAGGAAGGTAGCATAGAAATGCCTGATATCAAGTGACAAACTAATCTTTTAAATCCTCTAACAAGGTCACACCTAACAATGTGTTTGTAACCTTTAACAGGGTTGGCTCTTCACTAAGCTCACTTTAGAAGAGTGAAAATTTTAGGTTACCAGTCCCAAGTGGTTTTTTCCTTAACAGGGTTTCCATGTTCAAAATCCATGTGTCAATGTGTTTATGAGTCATTACTTTAGTGTTTTTCATTACACATAGCTAATCTAGATTGATCGGTATACTCTAAGTAATTTACTATTTTTCGGTAAATTGAAAGACTGCTATTCGGTAACCATAAAGAACAAGGTTTAACAAAGCATTCTGAGTAGTAGTAATTTGATAAGTATATTTGAAGGCATTCATCTTATAGAAGTTAAGATAACTAGAGGCTTAATATTGTGGTACTAAGTTTTTGGGTTGATTAATTGTAATATTTTTGAGGCCACTGTTTCAACCCCCCTCCCCCCCCTCTCAGTTATTACTAACACTTATCAAAACATGGAAGTCACCCACCATAAGCCCATGTATCATTTTGAAGAGGATCATCAAGTCTTTCTCTTCTTGCAAGTGCTCTATCCAAAGTTTTACGATTTAGGTTCAAGTTGACACAAGTTTGTCTCATCAAACAAGTCTTTCTCAAATGATGACTTACTAAGGAGGTTGTAATAACCCTCCTAGTTTCTCTCTTGTCTTTTTCCTTGGTAGTCTTCCCAATGGAATTGTGAGCACTAAAAATATTTGCCACAATAATAGCATTCCTCTCCTTTTTCTTGTTCACACTAATCTTTAATTTGACTAGAATAGGTTTCATCTTTTGCATCTTTAACAACTACACAAACAATTGGCATTGCTCAACCAATGTCTTGTGTCTAAAAAATTGATAAAAAAGTTTTGAAACCCACAACCGAACGGGTTTTTCTAATCGCTTTCCATCGAAATTGCTCATTATGTTCTCATCAATTTCAAGTAACCATTTTGTTGTTCTTGAAGCTCTCAAATTTGAAGTTTGTCTTTCTTCCTCACAAGGGACATCATTTCTCATATAATTTGGAGATGTGTAACACTGATTTGGTTCTTGTGCACCATTATGATTGTCAATTCCTTCATATTCAATCATTAGATTGTCATTGTCAATGTCCACACTTCTATTGTCCACATCTACGTGTTCATTTTCAAAGCCTACATTTTCATCTTCAATCCCTACATTCTCATTATCAATATTATTGTCATAAATCATTTCAAACTCATGTTCTTCTTCACTTGAAACCGCATTTAAGGGTGGACCTATGCCCACATCTCCATTAATATTTAACATACCTTGTTTGTTGTTCCGATAGGCAACCCTATCCATTTCTCTATACACTTCAATCTCTTCATTTGTGAGCTTCCTCTTGCGTTTATGATTTTGACGACTACTATTCCCCATGGTGAGACCAAAAAGGTGATACAAAAACCTTTGATAATATTGAGATTCTAACAAAAAGGGTGAAAAAAGTGTTTTTTTGTCTTTCACAACTGATTTCCCGTGATATTCTCTACAGAAAAACATGCTTCTCAGACAGGGACGCAGAGAATCATTTTTTTCTTTTGAACACCAGTAAATCATATCGGATATCATATAATATCGAATATCCGATATTATTGGACATCAGATATTATTGGATATCCGATATCTCCCGCCCAAATTTGGCTTGAACCTTTTCATTTTTATCCTATTTTGAGTGTTTATTTTACTTTTCATTACTATTATATTTTAGCAATACTAATATTATATTAATATTACTAATATATTTATATTAATATTATATTTATATTAATATTAATATTAATTTATTATATAAATATTAATAGCTCTCTCTATCTCTCAGTATTATTGTTATAATATAAATATTAATAAATAATTAATACTAATATTATGCTATTATACAATAGAGAAATAAATAATAATAATATAATTCTAATTTATTTAATACAATACTAATATTTAAATAATTATATAATACTAATATTATTACCATCTAATATTAATATTAATATATATATATATATATATATATATATATATATATATATATATATATATAACCTAAAAATATAAATTCATAAAATTGAAAAAACCTAAAAATCATAAAATTGAAAATAGCATTGAAATCGAAATGTTGAATTTGGGTGGGAGTTATTAGATATCTAATATGATCGGATATCCGATTAGGCTTGGTTTTTGCTTTGGGTTTTGTTTTTGCAATGCCAAACATGGATGGTCAACCCAAATGACGTGTTCACCATATTTCCTCAGATCTCCAGACTTTGACCATGTATTTGACGACCTTTTTTTCACCCGAAATTGATGAAACAAAAAGGGTTTCTTAAAGACATTATCATCTTTCCAGCAATATAATTGTAGTTAGAATTCGAGTTCAGTAACTAATTATTACTTATTTTCTAATTGAGTTATCTCTAAAGTCCTAATTGACAGACTGATTGATAAACAACTATAAATTTCAAACATTTTAACCTTTTTGAAATCTGAAACATGTGTCACATCCTATGCTTTGCCTACTATAAGAAAAAAAATTGTAATTTCGTAAAGTTTAGAATTAGTTAAGGTGGTCAGACACGAGAGTTTTTTTATTTTGAATAAGTTGTAGTAGAACATAATTAATTACTTATTTGGTAAATAATTAAACAAAAATATGTGTCACATCCAGGCATGAGTCTGCTACTTATATCTAGAATCTTGTGAAAATATATCATCATTTGATTGTGATTAAGGTGGTCAGACATACACGTACTTTTTATCTTTTTCCTGAAATTTTTGTACTACTGCATTGAAATCTCAAATATTGAACAATTAGATTAGTTTTTTTTCAGACAAGGGCTAGTAGTTTAGAAACTACATTCAATTTGCTACAGATTTTGTTCTTACAACTTTTCCACATAAGGTTGATAAGATGATCAACTTTTTACGTCAAGTTGACTAACACTGATTTTCTGATTTTTCATTGCCACTTTAGGCCATAGCTTGGTATACCATGATCCTGCACATACACATGTAAGAATAAATTATTATGAAGATTATATTATTGGTGATAAGAATAATTTTTTTTATACTAGGATAAGGATTGTTGATGAACAAATTTTCTTAATATCATTAGTTGATCCAATTGATGACGATTGGACTAAAGGTATTAAAACAAAAATTGTGATCACAAATGATCACAGGGAGAAGATAAGAATGAGGGAAGCCAAGCTTAAGTCATTTCTTGAAAGAGAGAACAATGGTGTTAGACTTTTTAAAGGAGAAAGTTCTAAATCTGGCCAAGACAAGCCTGAAACTAAAAGGAGGAAGAACACGACTGAGAAGACCCTGGCTAGACTAAATCTTACAAGTTTACTGATAACTTTTTTATTTGTCAAAATTTTGGTCATAAATTTTTGGATTGAAGAATATTTAATCATTCTTCTAGTTGTAAAAGATGTTATAATAGTCCCAAAGGATAATTGTGAGGGGGGGCGGTGAATCAGTTATCCGCTAATTTAATTCTTTTCTCTTATTAACTCTAGAATACATTAAAGTAAATGCACATTCAGATAATACAATAGACAACACCACAATTTGTTTATGGGGAAACCAAATGGTAAAAACCCTGGTGGGAATTAGCACCCACAATGAACTATACGTGTTTATAATAATCCCTATTAGAATATCTTGCAACCCTATTGGGAGTTGTTCTTTACAATGCAATAAGTATAGTGACCTGGTTAAGGGTCTGACCATGTTAGGAGTCTTTTACAAATAACTTTGTTAAGGGTGAGGACTCACTATCCAAAAGCTCACTGCTTCAATGGTGAAGGCTACAACCTTTTGTAGAACATATATGCACTATATCTGATGATGAACTGTAGAGTAGACCTGCTATCTTGATCAGTTCCAATGTATTGTAATCTTCCAATGCTTCTTCATATAGATCCTTGATGAATGAAACACAACTAATATTCTTATCTATACTTTTTTAGTCTCTTTTCTTATCATTCACGCTTAGCATTCACAAATGAACTACTATAAGTATCTTCCTCAAAGTATGAGATCACGGGACCTGTTAGGCAACTCTTCATAACATCTTTGTCGACTAAACTAACCACGCAAGCATAATTACAATCGCGCAATATAAAATGAATAGACGCGACACTTCACAAAGTCAGCTTCACCAAATTAGCTCTAACATTGCAATCTTGTTGAAAAATGTTTGGAACCTTTAGATAACTATCTTTAGCTCATAATTAAACTTGAATATAAACATGCATATCCTGAAGATAAGCGCAACTCAAAAACCAATGCTAATACGTTGGCTCTGTACAGATAAACTCCAGAAACTGTTACTGCCACTAACAGAATTATACAACACAACTGAAACTTTATATCTGTGTTTGCATGTATGAACAAAGCATCAACAACATATCTACAACATGAATATAACTGCGCAAGGGTAAATATCATCATTCTGATAAGTACATACAAAACATTGTTGTATATTATATGTTGTCATCAATGACAAACATATAATCAACTAGCTACCATAAGTAAATCTCCAACAATCCCCCCCTTTGACATTGATTGCAACATATGATATTAAAAACATCTTCAACACATGGTGTCATCTTTCTTTTTACAATCTTCTAAATATCCTCATCAAAGATTCCTCTACACTGCTACAGCTCCTCTGTCTATGTTTTTAAGTTACATGATTATATACTCCCCAAGAGAATATGCTCCCCCTTACTACATACTACCCATCCATGTTTTGTTTTTTAGGTTAGGATGTCGTACTCTTTAGGCATTGGATTCAGTTGTTTGGCCGAATTCTTTTAGGCCACATTTCATGTGAGCTGATGTTGTTTTATTTGATGATGATACTTGTTTATGATGTTATGATTTTACTTTATGCATAGATAGATGTGATGATTTTATCATGTTGATTATTATTTGTTGACTTCAGTTTATGATATACTTACCCCATACTCGCATGTGTATGGTTGTCTTATATGTGAATGTACTTGTTGATGTGTTGTTGTGGTAGAGGACGGAGACGTAGTTACTTTCTTTGGCAAGATCCACACATTCGACCAATCCCTATCATTGATTGTGATATTATAATATGCATGCACATGTGTGTTCTTTGATGACAGGATTGCAGGTACAGGGCATTGTCTTCCCTGAATTGGCAGGAGTGAGCGTGCCCATAAATATTCATCTCAATGGTAAAGAGGGGAGGTAACATACAGATCCAAAATCCTAACCTAAGCCTAATCATCCTAATGTGGGATGAGTTTCAGTATGACTACCTTATTCAGATTTGTCTAGGTTGACAGAATTCAAATACCCTCTCTCTTGTGTTTGCGTGCGTTTTGCTTGATTATGCTTTCAGGTATTTTTGGATTAATGAGTGTTTTTCCATATTCCGTGATTTAATGGATTATAGTTGAATTAATGATTTAATTATATCCTAAGTTTATTTTAAATAATTAATTAAATTGAAATATTTGGGTATTATGATTTAATTAAATATTTAATTGAAAAACTATATTGTATGAG
>MU227986.1:1397505-1454626 GCA_018584345.1 Thuja plicata | reverse complement strand
TCAATTAAAATAAAATCTAAAATAGAACATACCTCTTTTGTCCAATTTGTTTTAAAAGTGATAATCAATAAAATTATAGTTTGTAAGGTTGTTCCACCTAACATTCCTGACCAAATTCCCTGTTATTAGAACATAAATCAATTCTAAAATCCAAAACTACACATATGTGTGTAAAAATAAAGTCATACTAATTTAACATTTTTTTAACCAAAAAATATTCATATGCAATTTCTTACCTTTGCTCCCAAATCAAATTTGAAACCTAACAAGCATCCCAAGGGTATCCCAATGATATAATAGCAACCTACATTTATATAAGCCACCAGAGCTTGCCATCCACAACCAACAGCTACACCTAAAATCAAATATTAAAAAACATACATTACCAAACTAACCATTATCTAAGCCTTCTTTTGAGTATAGAATTAAAATAATCTACCCTCCTTTAATATTTAAAAGAGAAACATGAATATAAATAGACCTTTTCAAAGTGCATATACAAACAAACATTTTATGAAAAACGTTAATGAAATAAATATAAATTTACTACATGTAACCTCATGAATCAAACTTTAATAATTGGAATAAAAACAGATTAAATGAGTACCTGAAAGTACTGGTTGTACACCATTGAGAACAATAGATACAGCAAGAAATGGAGCAAGTTCTGATACAGCATCTGCTACTTCCTTCCCTTCTGTGAAGGCATAGCTCATGACATTTCTTAGAATAATAACAGCAATGGCAAACATCAATGATATTAAGAAGGAGACCATTGTTGCCATCATCGCTGCAAATGCTGCTGATTTTGGGTTCCCAGCACCAAGTTCATTGCCTACTCTAACACTAAATATAACAAGCCAAGAGAAAAAAAAAATGAACATAAATATCCTATATATTTGTATTATTATAAATAACCTCTTTAAAATAATTTGATTCACCTGGCAGCAGCATTAAACCCAACAGATGTCATGAACACCCACCCCAAAATTAGCATACTGCATGAAGAAAGATGAAGATATAAGTGAAATTAAATATTTATTGCACTCTCTTGCAATGGGTCTAATAGTTTTTTTTAAGGTGGGATCAACAAAGCTATAGCAAAATAATTTGATTAATAAAAATTTATGAATCCCATCCATGTTTTTGAAATAAAATCAAAGGAAAATGAGAAATACCATATAGCAAGTGAATCCAATGCGATTTCTGCATTTTTCAAGAGGCCTGCGAGGAGCACCAATATTTGAAGGTACCATGTCTCTAAACTGATACAAGACAAACCAAAAGAACATGATTTTGAAAAGAAAATCAAGTTTATTCATCTTTGATGTGTTTCCTAAGCGAACTCATAAGTTAAAGTCTAATTAACTATATATTTTTAAATTAGCAATAATAAAATAACATCTTTTAAATTTTTATTTATCTCTAATAAATTTAGATCAAAGATAAATATTAATTTTGATAGAATATTTTCATAATTTATATATAAATTATTTGTATTGAATCATTGTGAATTATTTTATTTTTAATAATATAGTAATATAATTTATAAAATTGTTAATCCAAAAAATTTGTTATGCTCATTTGTTATTAAGATTAGGTGATTAAAAATAAATGGAAGCATCTATAGGTCTCCATGTATCTAAAAAAGTGTCCAAAATGACATAGAAGTTGAAAATATTTAATATTTATGATCCGCATGTAACGACAATTATATTTTTCAATATGGGATACCTTTTTCTAACATTTATAATGCTAAAATTATAAATAAATAATATTTAAAAGTTGGCTCTGACATAATATTTAAAAGGCTTGATCGTGCCATGATCACAGCACAATTTTTTTTTTCATTTTCTGAAAATCAAGCTCTTCATGTTCTACCACTTGTGGATGTGACGTTGTCCTACTACCCATAAAGTTATGTATTGAATGGCAGAGAGTTGGGATGCGTCCTTCCAAGACGTAATTCTATCTTAACACATCCTTGCTTCATCATCAAGCCACCATGGCCCACATTCAATGAGTTTGAAATATTTGTAGTTGTTTCTGGCTTGGCTGTTTGAACTCTCACGGGGTGATCATTTATCCCTTGGCCTTTTTTTTTGAATATGTACTTTATATTATAATTTAATAGAAAGGGCATCATTCATCAAAAAAATAATAGAAATACCCTTATTGACGTGGGGACAAGGGGAAGAGTCATGCACCCATATTTATTGAATAATTATATAAAAATGGGGAAAAACACCTTTTTACGCACCCAATTGGGAAAAATAGAACGACGTCTCTTTGTGGCTTCCTGGAGAAGTTGAAAGTTTATTTATTGGCTATGTGTTTCTTTTATTGATAACCATACATTGTCCATCAAGAGGGGAGTGGAATTTCAAAGAGACACAATGATTCTATAGAAGAGAGGCTTGGGCTAGAGATTATTTGTTTGGAGTTGAAGTCTTCTCTTCATAGATAAAGAGAAGCCGTAAGGAGTGTAGAAGAATAGCTTGTAGCTCCATATTGAAAATTATAAAGCTTAAATGGGTAATATTATATATTTGAAGAATTTATATTTCATTTTATTGAAATAGAAGAACATGTGTGAATTTTTATATCATTGAGATATAGAAGGAAAGTTATTTCTAGGAATTCTTTGATTTACTCTCTTTTATATGTTATGCATGAATATTGGGTGGTATAAGAGAGCATGTGTTATGGTTGTGTCAAAGGAGTCTCCTACATCAAATGGTATTAGAGCCAGATATCTTTAGTGTAGATAGATCACTCAATGTGAGGCAATCTACACCAGGACCTTGTGTTGGATGAAATTTTTATGAGAGAATGTTGGTTATCCTCTAATAGAGATTGAAGCCAGGTAGAGGCCGCACATATAATTCCTCCACTAAGAGAGACTCGGTAGACAAAGTAAGGGGCATGTCTTCCATAAATCTTTGTTGGGTAGAGGATAGATATATGTGAGTTATTTGTGTATGAGAAAGTTGCAAGAGCAGCTATGCAAAAAAGTTTTAGAGAAAGTTTTATTGAGTTGATAGGTAGAGTGCCAAATGTAAGGCGACTTGTGCTAGGACACATGGGTGAAGAGTGATGTTTTTTGAAAAAATTGTCAACTGTGGGGTAACTCACACTTGAGAGTGTGAAGAGGTTGTCGAGCGATCAAAAGGGTCATTGTAGGTGTATGATGTCTTGATTGATTGAGAACTTGAAGCTACAAAGAGAGTGTATTAGTGAGATTCTAAGAGGTGTTTTAGATACTAGTGTAGGTGTGGAGGAGTCCTGCAATGGTGAGAGATAAAGAGACTTGAAGTGGTTAATGGAGAAAAGAAAGAAGAAGTGTGGGTTTTTGATTGGTTGAATTTTGACAATCCCTGTTTTAGAGAAGGGGAGAAAAAAGGAGGAGATGGATGACTATGTTTGAGATGGAAGCACATAAATTGAGGTAAGAGGTGAGAGATTATCTAGAGGAAATAAAGAAGGAGATGAGAAAGGGGAATTTTTTTGCGGTGGAGAAATGTCATTTGGAGGTTGTGGATACAACAAATGGGCCTAAAGTTGAGATAGAGTGTCTATTGATGCATAAAGGTTCTAGTGTTTGATGAGGAGCCTAATGAAGAGTAAGATTTTCTTGAGCAAGAGATTAAGAGTATTGAACACTTATTAAGTACAACAACATAGAAATTTATAGTCTCGGTGACTGAAGAGAATGAAGAAGATGTGACTATAGTAGTGGAATGTAAAAAGGTTGCAGATGATAAAGATGTGAATGAAGAGGATGTTGGTGCAATGAAAGAGAATGAGGTAAAATCAAAAGATGTTGAGTTTGGTTTTCCTTTGTTTGCATTGTTGAAAATATGAGAGAGTGAAATTGCATATTTGCATATGGGTGTTCATTATTTGCATATAGAACATGTTGAGGATGTTGTAGGATATTGGTGCAAAGGGTCAATTTGTAGTGGAAAAGATTCCACAAATAAGGAGAGGAGAGTAGAGAATATGATGTAGCCAATTCAGTTTATTACTGATGCCATAAATGAAAACACAAAGAGACAAAATAGTGGATTATTTTTCTGTAATATGTTTCTACAACTCAAAGAAACTACAATATATAAAAATCTAAAATGTTTTGGTAGTTTTTGACAACTTTTAGATTTTACCATTTTTGGTAATTTCCAAACTTATCTCTAGAAAATCACAAAAATTTCTAAATACCTAAAAATCATGACTATGATACAAATTGCCAACTTTCTAAACTAATAACAATTATGAGTTCGTCTCTTCAGAGACATTCGATAAAATTGGAATGATACATAGAAGATTAACATGGCCCCTGCACAATTACGAATTATGTTAAAAATCACATTCCTGACCTGATTCCTAAGAAAATTGACAACGTGAAACGCAAGAGTTTGGAGATGTCTACAGGCAAGAAAATAAGCAAAGCTTATAACAAAAAAAGTCGCAAAGGTTGTGTTGAAGCAGATATCATGTTGTCAATCTATGATGACATTGAAGGCATGAGAATGGAAGATGATCAGGAAGTGGAGTCTTCTGAAGATGAGGGTTATTTTAGGGAGTAGAGAAACAGAGAAGAGTTTGAGATGAATATCCCTATTATTACTGAGCCTAGGCACGAGAAAGGGCAAATTGAGGATACCCAGAAGACGAACAACACTATCCTAGAAAAAATAATTGAAAAGATTGATAATATGGTGGATACCTATATTGATGACCAGCACAACAATAATGAAGATAAGGAGGAGCATAATAACCAAGAGTCTCTGGAGAATAGGATTAATATGGAATCAGGGGATCTTGAGGAGAATAAAAATGAAAAGGGTAAGACTAATAATAAGGAGGAGGATTCGGTTGGTGAGGATGAAACCGAATAGGCCCACAAAGACAAGAATGATGATGACCTTGAGGAGGAAGTCCAAAAGGAGCATAACTACTGTGAAATCAATTCTACACCCCCTGAGAGTCTGATTGGTGAAGAAGAGGAGAAAAAGGAACAGAACCAAAGGAGTCTGGAAGAAGAGCACAGGGATTTAAATATTTCAAAGTTAAAAGAGTAGTTAATATCTCTTTTCTCCAAACGGCAAGAAACAAAGCAATGTATGGGTATAACATTGATAAATGGATGCAGGATGATATGAAGGAGCTTTAGGCCAAATGAAAGGACCTTGAAGATAGAAACTCTCTGCTGGAGGAGATTGTGGATAAAGTGCGTAATGATGCATCTATGTATCATCAAGGGAAAGATGTCTTTGAAAAGGTAAACAATACCAATACTACGCTGGAAGAAAAGTTAAGCACTATGATTGACAATAGGATGAAAAATATTACTAAGAAGGAAAACAACAACAATGTGATGCTGAGAAAGCTAACTACGATTATCAAAATGGGATTGAAAAATTTTGTGGATAATCTTAAAGCGTTGCATACCCAGCTGGAAGAGAATTATAATGATAGAGCAAAGTAGGAGGAAAATGGCAAACAAGAAGCTCAAACTTCAGGCCTGGGATCCAGAACCACATCAAGCACCAAAAATAAATCTGAGGTGCAAATTAAAGACATCACAAATCTGTGGAACTCAATCTAGGACATGGAATCTCAGATGGAAGAAATCCAGATCATGGAAGAATAGATGGATGCAACTGAGAAGTGAAAAAAGTATTGTTGGACTGTTTTGGTTGTTGGGAGTTTTTGTTGCTATTATTTTGCTTGAAGTTTATCGTATTTTTGTTTTTTGAAATGTTATGAATATTGTTGTGTAATCTGGGGTTAAGCCCTTTTTTGGTCTTTTGTCTTCTCTGACAGAATGTTGTTGTTTTGGTCTTTTATGCTTATCTTATATATCTATGTTAAATGGTTTCGGGGTCCCTTCAAAACCTGTTGTTACCTTAATAAAAAACAATTATGAGTTTGTAAATAACTAAAAGATCAACTTTCTAAAATCTAGGAAAAATAGAAATTGCCTATTTTGAAGGCCCAAATGAAGGAATTTGGCCATAAAAAATGTGATCAAGTCAAGGTATAACTAAACTAGTTTTATTGACAATCCAAACAAATCCTCATAATGCACCTCATCAAATTTCAACTCAATCGAACAACTCTCTCAAAATTTATGACCCCGCGATGTCCCTGCATTATTGAGAGTATTTGGAGAAGGATGAGAGAGATATATTAGTGGAGGAGGTCAAACTGTGGTGGGTATGAGTCGATAAGAGGGGAGAGGAGAAGAGGATACACTTGGTAAAGTATGTCGATAAGTGTCCCAACTAAGTGCTGGAAGAGGCAAAGGAAGAAACTATCTCTGTCTTCATCAGTAATGGAGATCATTGTTGGTTGTGTACAACATGGAAGGTTACTTCATCTACCTAACTCCATTTTTTTATTCCTACTCACAAAAGTTTCCCTACCTATCATTTATAATCTAAGAGCATCTATGTCCACAAGAAATCTTACATCACCTAGAAAATTTGTAATTTTCATTTTCTATTAAGGTTAGGTGATTAAAAATAAATGCAAGTATCAATATGTATTTGTGTACCTAAAAAAGTGTCTAAAATGACATAAGAAGTTGAAAATATTTAATATTTATGTCCTATGTATAAAGGCAATTATATTTCTCAATAAGGGACACCTTTTTCTATCATTCATAAGAATAAAATCATAGAAATACACTTCTTGACATGAGAGAAGGAAACAAAAAGGGTCATACACTCATATTTATTAAATAGTTATATAGAAATGAGAAAAAACACCTTTTTAGGGACCCACTTGGGAAAATTGAAAACACATCTTTTGGTAGCTTCCTAGGGAAGATAAAAGGTCATCTATTTTCTGTGTTACTTTTATTGATAATCATGCATTGTTCATCAAGAGAAGTAGTGTGATTTCCAAGAGACATAAGGATTCTATAAAAGGGAGGCCTGGGCTAGAGGTTATTCATTCAATTTGAGTTCTTCTTTTCATATATAAAGATGAGTAGTAAGCAATGTAGAAGAGTAGCTTGTAACTCCATCTTGCAAATTTATAAATCTCATGTGGCTAATAGTTTGTAATTGTCGAATATGTATTTTGTTTTATTGTAATAGAAGAGCATGTGTGAATTTCCAAATCATTGAGATATAGAAGGCAGGTTATTTTTAGCAAACTTTTTGTCTTGTTCTCTTTGTTATGCTATATATGAATGTTGGGTGGTATAAGACAACATTTGTTATCACTTTGTTAGGAGAGTCTCCTACATCATTAATATAAAAGAAATATTAAGATTTCTTTATTGATAATTTATTTTTAAATTATACAATAATATATGAATTTAGTAAACTAATATATTTCTTAATTTTTATTTATTTTTCTGATAAATTTATTTCATAAATAAATAAATATTATAATGAGATTTACATGTGTGTGTGTGTGTGTGTGGAAAACTAGCAAGATCTAAGAGATTAAAATGAAACATAATAACAAAATGAGAGCAGTAGTCGACCTTGATTGAGATGCAAATTGGAGGTGTACAAAAAGGTAGAGAGGAGATAACTAACCTCCGCAAAGTGATGAAGAGGTGTCAAAAACAACATGACACAACTACAAGGCTCTATCAACTAAGTAAACACCTCACCTAGAACAAGTCAAATAGGTGACACCTAACTAGGCTTAATAAAGCCATGTGTTTAATTAGAAACACTAACATCCCCTCCCCCCCTCCCCCCAAGCATAGCTTAGGTGGACATGAAAGATATGAGTCCTAGCAACAAAGCCTGATAAGGTCCTCAATACAAGGTAAATAACTCAAAAGCAAGGAGAAACAAGAAAAACCCAATGGGAATAAAACCTCCCTCCAAACTGAGATAAGATGCAATGATGTCCTCAAAGAATGCTCAATGATCTCCATGCCAATGTTGTTGCGTGCCAAAGATTCGAGAAAAGGTACCAAAGATGTAGGTGAAGGTTGAACTGGATTCGGGAACACGGACCATACATGTCTAGGTGAAATATGAACCAATGTGAATCTAATATTTCTGCAGAAGGTGTCAAATTGGATGATGACAGAGTCTAGTATATAGACTCATTAGTAACTACAGAATCAGTCGTGACATAAACTGAAATAGACAAGGCATGAACAATGTTCTCTGGAGATGATGATGATGATGATGATGATAATGATTTGCCTCAAATTTAAATAAGACCCCTTGCAATTTTACTAAAATTAAAAAATACCCCCTGTCCCTACTCTGATACCATGTAGAAAACCAGCAAGATCTAAGTGATTAAAATAAAACATAATAACAAAATGAGAGAAATAGTCGACCCTAATTGTGCTCCAAATTGGAGGTGTACAAATAGGAAGAGAGGAGAGAACTAACCTCCACAAATTGAGGATGAGGTGTCAAAAACAACATGACACGGCTACAAGACTTTATCAACTAACTAGACACCTCACCTAGAACAAGTCAAATAGGTGAAACATAACTAGGATACCTAACTAGGCTTAATAAAGCCATGTGTTTTTAATTAGAAACAATAACACCCCCCTCCCCCTCAATCATAGCTTAGAGTTAGAATTATGATTAAAATAATATTTAGGTTACAATTTTAGGTAAGGTAAAAGCTAGTTAATTAGTTAGTTATAATTATATTATGATAAATTGAAGTTGAGATTATATAAGAATTGTGATTAAGATTAGGGTGCAATTAGAATTAGGTTTTTACTTCTTTTTATATTTGTACAGTAGAAGATTTGAACTGAGTATTATCAAGATTGTTACAATATAGACTTTGTCATAAACCAATTAGAACTAAATTACATAAAAAATTATAATTAAAATTACTATTAAGTATTAAAATTATAAAATACTGAAGTGTACTGCCATAAAAGAAAGGAAAAATAAAAAGTCTCACTTACCATAACATGACAGCAGAAGCAACAGATAACTTTAAGAAAGATGGCAACCCAGTGAAAGCCTGAAGAGAAAAGCCAGTCCATGTTTTCTTGCACCTCGGACTTTTCATAATATAAATGTACTGCGCTATAACAACAATCCACCATGATAAGCTCAAAACAATTGCTGCCCCAAATAGTCCCCACCCTAGCTTGTAAATCACCAGCCAGCTCAAAAAGAGGTGGATAAATATTGTAATCAAAGAGATATAAGCACTAGGTGCCACAATGCTCTGCGCCTGCATAAACTTCTGGATAGGAAAATTAGCAGCATAAGCGTAGATTTGAGGGATTAGACCATATACAAATATTGCAGCTGCAGATGATATTTTCTCAGATTCACCCAAAAGTAGCAGAATTGGCTTGGAAAATATGTAGATTACTGTGAGAGGAAGAGCTGTGACCATGAGGAGGACTGTGGATCTTTGCAGGTATAGTCCCAACATTTCATATTTTTTCGCTCCATAAGCTTGTCCACAGAGAGTTTCCACAGCGCTGCCCATGCCCAACTGCATTTAAAATTGGACATTTATGCATTAATTATTTGCATTTGATAAGAAAATGTTGCTCTATTAGAACACACAAAATAATTTTGAAAATCATCCTGATCACATCTAGATCTAATCTCTAACATCATTTGGCATGTATGACTCCTGTAATTAATATGAACACCAAAGTGACAGAAAATGAAAGCTCAGAGCGCTCAGATTTGATTCATTTAAAATTATCATACTGAATTTCAACAAAATTGTATGTAAAGGAAAAGCCCCAATTACCCACAGGGGTTTATAAAGTTATGCTTTTGTTATAGATACCTTTTCAATTATTGATATTAAAAGAGTGTCAAAAATAAAAAATACATGTATCAATAGTTAATCACATATGTACTAATAGTCAATCATTTTTGACCTTTTTTGGTTGGTAATTGGTCCATTTGTACACCATTATTGGGACATTTTGTAGCAACTATAAGGCATTTGACTACAAGTACTGACATTTTTTTGTTAAAATGACTATTGATGTAAGAACATAATGGGTATCCAACAAGAATTTTGAAATGACACTTTTGAACCACTTTGAACTTGATCCCTATGTCAATATTCACAAAACATTTGTTTAATATTCTCAATATTCTAGATTAAAAGCAGTCTCACCACTCTTTAATTACTTTAATCTTTGGGAGATAGTTACAAATAAATCCGTGATAGGTTCAACTTGTAAAATATTCTTTTGATTTAAAAATTGAAGTATTATTGTGACTGCGCAGAACAGGAAAAGTGTAATTGTCTTGTTAAATGTCTTTTCGAAGATGCTGTTTAGCAGTGACAACGGCAGTGTTCTAAATTGTGCCTTACATTCTAATTAATACTTGTCTTTTTCACTGTTGCTTATCTGGCACCTTTTCAGATACTTACAGCAGTCTTCACTGCCCTCTCTTCACTGCTCTCTCTTATATTATTCTTTTGTAATCTTTACCGTATTTAAAAACAGTTCTTACAGCTCTACCTTATATTATTCTTTTTTAATCTTTACATTACTCTAATAAATGAAATATTCTATTGATTATTTTGACCCTTTGTTTGGCTTTATATGTATTCAACGATGTTGCTGGTTCCGACCAGTCAATTTGTTTGACTGTTTGTGTGAGTAGGTGGAAGTAGTGCATACATACTGCATCGTCCTCCCTGGCTTTCTCTCCCTATCTATTCGCTAGATAGGGAAACGTCTAAACAACAAACTAAAACTTATTTCTTATCAAGGGACACTTAGTGTTTTTTTATTGTTTTCTTTATAAATCTATGTTTCAGTTGGCTGTTTAGCCATTTCAGATAGATAGTACCATAGAAATAAATATATTGAACTGACCATTCTGGGCAAAATGAAAGTCAATAAAAATCTAGTACTGTTTCTCTTCATAGTGTCCTTTCTTTCCATCTTTTATGCCAAGTACAACTAATTTTTCAATGATTAACTTTAACGAAATTAAAAAATGATAATTAAAAGTTCATATGTACTAATCATCTATTGAGAATAATTAGGGGAAGAATTTAGTTAAGTCAACGTGTATGTTCCTATAAATATCTAACCTTCTAATTATCAGAGTAAACTGTATAGATTCTTAAGGAAATATATATTAGATTAGTTATGCAAATTTTATTAGAAATATATATTAGATTAGTTGTGCAAATTTCATTTTCTTTTTATCTTTGTATTTATATTTCCTATCAAAAAAAATCAGAATAATAATAATAAGCAATTAAGTGACATAACAAATCAACTTTGAAAACTAAATTAAAATCTGTGGATGCACCAAATTAACTATAACAACTGCGCTAGCGAATACCGGGCATTTAGATCTGATTCCATCAAGACCCACATACTGAATTTCAACAAAACTGTGTGCCTGCTTGTATGCTTATGTCTCATGCATTTGCTTTGTGTTCTTGAAGTTCTAAGACTGAAAACAGTTTCATAGCTGCTTATCACTCTGTTTCTGCAAACCATGTTTCAAATCTGTCACCTAAAGTTAAAATTTTGTGTATCGAACTAAAGAATCAATCGGCTTATATCTTGATTTACATGCCATAAACACAGTACAAAGAGGAACGAAACATTGTAGTGATATTATTTCTCCGGTTCATATTGTCAATGGTGTAAATTTATTTCGTTGGATCATTAGATCACAATAAAGAAAACACGATCGGGTAAAAGAATGAAACATACCATGAGTCCATAAGCAAAAACTTGAATCCCAGTGTTCCCGAGAGAAGCAGCAGCAAGCTCCAAGTTCCCCATATGACCACAGAGTGTTCGTGTGACCATGCTCATTATATAGTTTATCATGTAAACTGCAACTGCAGGTCCAGCAAGGCGCCATAGAAGCTTTGATTCTAAGAAGATTGCATATTTTATCCTCTTTCCCCATGGCTGATCAAAATCAGAGAGAATGACTTCCAATCTGTTAATGGCATCTAGGTGACTGTCATTCGCAGGTGTTGGAGATATCTCTAAGAGAGGCTCTTGCATTTCAGGCTCCATTTTCACTCAAAGGGGGTTCTTGATTAACAATGAATCTCTCCAAGTGTTAGCACCTTCGGTCGATTGGATCTTGACCAAGAATGTAATTTCTTTCTATATTTATATGGAAACAATGTAAAGAAGAAATATTCGAAATACAAGAATGAAGCTACCTTCAAGATGGGACAAGATTCCAAAAGTTACATTACATCAAATAGAATTTATCATCAATTTGATCTCAATCGTGTGTTGATTTCAAGGCCCTTGGGTCACGTCACCTGTCCCATATGTGTGGCATCCATTGCCATTGTATGGTTAACCAATATGCCAATGGTTTCACCTATTCGTGGCTGCCCTCAAATACAATGGCATCCATTGCCATTGTATGGTTAACCATGCCAATGGTTTCAACTTTCACCTATTCTCAGAAATACCTTTATTATGAAGTCCTGCAAGATGTGTGGTGGTAGACGAATCTATGTACAAGTTGCCGAGGTATAAAATGAGGTGTAAAGCTCATTCTCCTTCTTTTGCTTCAACTAGGGCCCACCCAAAAGTTACGCCACTAAAGAATAAATCAATTTCAATTTAAGTTTTAAAAAAATTATTCCACAAATGTTAGTTTACTTGAAAATTAGGTTATTATGCCAACTACATTTCTATTATGAATTCAATTGTCAAATCAATCGTTTGATTTTATGGAGAGACATGAAAGACAGACATTTGCAACATCAGAAATTATTGGATCATTTACTATCAATTTCTGACCTATCAATTTTTTTGCTTTTTTTAAAAAAAAATTCAGTGAGTTCTTGTTGCATTAATCCATTTTTTGGTTGTTGAACGAAGTTGTACGCTATCTTCTCCAAGCTGCAAGAATTGTATTCCACAATACAATATTTCCTCCTTCATTAAGCTATGGGGCCACTAGAATGCATGACCTCATACTGTATTTTAAAGTCTAAACTTATTAAATACACTATAGGGTTGTGCATTCTAGTGGCCCCATAGACATTGTCATAGCCATACAAAAGACTATGGGGCAACCAAAATGCATGACCCCATAATCTATGTCTATGGGAAAGAACCCAATAGTTGAACATGTTTCAATAGCTATTATAGCACTTATTCAATTAATCTCCAATATTTTTGACAGTATTGCACCAATAGTTGTGAATTTAAAGTTGTCAGTGTTGATGCTGACTACCCATAATTGAATGAAATACAATTCGTATAGGACTTACATGTGCAGCATTGTCATCTTGTATTTGTGTTGTAATCCTAGACTCGCACTAACATCCAAGATACTAAACTCATGGAGCTAGGAGTTTGTCTTAACAATTTACCTATTTTAAGTTAAAACATTTTTATCTATTAGTATAGTCTAGTTATTTTAATTTCCTTAATTTGCATTGTACTTCCTTTAATTCTTTAAGTTTCATTAAATCAATTAGTACTCTTGACTTCCCTTGCTCACCAGAGTGCTAGTTTAGTGAGGTGGTGGAAGGATCGATTCGTCCCTTGAGAATTTATCAATATCGAGGGTAGTAAATTCCCTTCTCCACATTTTTGTCAATCTTACATGAAGCTAGGTTCTCTACATCATTTTCTTTTACATTAAGTGAGCTCATTTGTCAATACAGTGACCATCACTCCCATCTCACCCCCAATCAGAGGATGTGTAACAAAGAGATGTCATTTACCCCTCTGGGTGCCCGTTGTAGTGGAGGTCCTTCTCCTTTGTATATCCCAGTGCAGATCAATGAGAGCATCATAAGAGGAATGATGATTGATCCTACATATCAAGTGGATCCCCTCATGGAGTAGGTACTCTTCGTAAATGAGCTACATTATGTGCAATATAATGGGTGCTTGGAAACTATTATGACTCGTGATGAGCTATCATTTCCCCATTTGGGATCAACTACCTGGATGGTCCAGGTGGGACCCAATGTATTTTCTACAAATTTCATCGTTATTGCTAAGTCAAACCTCTTCTAAGTCAAGCTAGATATTCGTTGGTCGGCCTCCATGGGAGTGGTCCCCTGAGTGGTGCATAAATGCCTTAACACATTTAGACCACATTCCCCCATTTAGGCCTAATCTAAGGACTAAACACTTAAAACAAAACCTAACTTAAACTAGAATGAAATTAGCAATAACCACTAATTCACCTAGTCGCACACAACAACAAGACCTTCTAAGGTCTAAGAAAAAACATACTGACTTGGCTAGAGTCAGTTACAAGCCAAAACTAGCTAGGGCTTTGAGGATATCCTAGGTGCTCTTGCACCAGATAGGCAGGGAGACATGCTCAGAGAAGAGAGAGATACTCAGGCTCGGATTGCTACACACCAGGGACAGAGAGTTTCTTATTACTTTGGTTTATATCATGCAACAGTTCGAGAGGGCTAGAGAGAACCTTCATATTCACGCATTTCCCATCAGTCAAAGGGGGAAATGCCTCCACCAACTCCTTTTGTACCACCTCCTCCTCCTCCTCCTCTAGATCAGGGAGATGGTGGGAGTCAGACCTAATTTTGTTCCTTGATATATTTTGAGAGATTTTATATATTGTGATCCTTTTGAGATCATTCATTGTATATCTGATACATGTATATCTGATTCATACTGATACTCTAATACTCTTTTTGCAGACAGTTCCATATTTTTTATCTGTGCCATATTTTGATATATCTGAGATAGTTGTTCCTGATCTGGATATGTTCATGAGTTTTCTTGCTTTGATAGATGTTTAGATCGATGCACATGTGATTATGATCTTGGTCTTTTGATGAGTTAGATTAGAGTATGTAATGACATTATTTATGCTTCGTGATTTATTACTGATATATAAATGTGTTTCAAATGATGCTAAGTGAGTATGCAAATGTATGTTTTTGAGATTTTCATTATGAAAATAAATGTATGGATGCACTTAGGATGTAGAAATAAATGCAATGCTTGAATGTTTTTTTTTTGTATTTTTCCCTTTCTCATTTATGAATGCAGAATGTATGTCATGGATATGCAACGACATTAATATCAGTAATATAGTTTATATGATTAACTTGGATTTCAGATGAATCAGGAAATCATTTTAAGCTCAAGTCATTTATGCTTTTCTTTTAAAATGAATCATGCAATCTCTAAATGCATCTACATGTAGATTCTTAGGACTATCACTGATTTGTATATATTGTAGCATTTTATCATCATTGGTCGTTGTTGTAACGGACATCACCTAATAGTACAACTGTCACTAATACCCACTGGTATCATGAAAGTATAAATACTATGTGTATTGGATGCAATGTTGGAAATAAACTTAAGCATCAAGGAATAGAAGCCAGGATGACAAGTTAGTTATCTCCTTTTACTATTAAGAATCAGGTTCTGTTCAAGTGTAATGTAAGATATGTGACCCATAATGACCTTGAAAATTCATATCCTTGGGTACATCATGTTTCATACACCGTTGTGAGAATTTGATTTAGTAAATAGACAAGGAATTTTTTTCAACCTAACCGTAGTTTACACTTAACTAGGATCGAGATATATGCGACTATCCACTCATGTTGGTAGCTCTTATCATAAACATCCAAGTTAGGTGAAATTTGTAGGATCATTGAAACAATCACCATACGTAGAAAACCAAGAAAATGTTATACCCCCTATCCTTGCGACTCTTTGTCCTTGAATAGACGTCATGGAGTAACTTGGAAGACATAACAGTCACCAATTGATAATCAATCAAAGAATATTTATAACCGCTTAGATGCCCCTAGTATGAAACATCGTGGGAACATAAGAGTCATAATCAAACCAAGATCAGACTATGTGTTTAAGTAGTATTGAGAAATACTGTGAATTCATTTCTCAAGCACAATAGAGATTCATGAATCAAAATTTGGAATTAAGCAATATGTTTTTCATGTTTGAGTATATGAGATTAACTGCAGCAGCAATTGCAATCTAATGTAGTGTTTAGGAACACTGGTTGATTAAAGTGTTGAGAAACATTAGGTTGTTTTTTATTAAAGTGTTGAAAAACACTAGTCCATTTAAAGTGCGTAATTAAAGTGTTGATAAACACTAGAATGATGTCTGTTACAGGTAGGTGGTGTTCTTGAAATACCCTTGTTTGTTATAGTGACCTTTTGATGCAAGTATTGAGAAATACTATTTTGAGAGGCAAACCATCCTAGATAGGAACCTAGGACAACCTAGCAGACGATAACTGAACATGCTAGCAAAGATGTCCCCAGTGCAGAATGACTATTCCTAAGACGCAAATGCAGACAAATCCCAGGCAAGGATAGGACATTTGTAAGGAATCAGAGTCAATCATTAGCACAGGTGTGATTATGAAGGATTAGTATCATCAATGCATTGATAGATAAAGCACAGAGTTCGAGTGACGCCTGTTTGACACATTTTCACCACTCGAAAAAGCTTTTTATTTTTTCTACCAAGACGCCTGTTTGTCAGGTTTTCATCAAGGCACTTTTCACTTTTTCAATTTTTTTTGTTCTTTTTCTCTTTTGTATTTTTTTTTAGTATCAAGGCGCATGTTTGCCAGGTTTTCACCAAGGATACCTTTTTTCAGGACTTTTTCCATTGTTTTTGGATTTCTTTAGGATCAATTTTCTAATTTTTTTTTGGTATTTTCTAAGAATTTTCACTGCACGGGCTCTGCTAGCCAGATGTCAAGTGTAGAACTGCTTCAAATGTAGAGTATTAATGGGATCAGGAAGACCATCTCCCTCAGGTGTATCCAACTGATTTGCTCTAGTCCCAAAAGTTGTAGTAATGACATAAGGCCCCAACCAGTTGGGTTCAAACTTTCCTTTTTGTTCTCTGTTTGGCTAGTTCTTAGGATTCTCTTTTAGAACAAGATCCCCCACTTGAAATTTTCATGGTTTGACCTTTTTATTGTACCGTTTTGACATGCATTTTTGGTACACTTTCAGATGATTGAACTCTTGTTGTCGACGCTCATCAAGGAGTTCTAGGGCATTCACCCTATCAATGTGGTATTGTTCATCAGTAACAAGACCATGGAGAGAAACCCGTAAAGATGGAATTTCTACCTCAATAGGAAACACTACTTATGCACCATAGACTAGAGAAAATGGTGTGGCTCCAGTTGGTGTTTTGATACTTGTTCTATAGGCCCAAAGTGCAAAATTTAGTTTTAAATGCCAGTCTCTACCATACTTATAGTTCTATGTATTATTTTAAGAATGTTCTTGTTAGATGCCTCAACTTGTCCATTACCTTGAGGATAATAGATTGAAGAGCAATGTTGAGTAATGTGAAACTGTGTGCAAAGTTCTTCGATGGATTATTTTTTAAATTGACCCCCATTGTCTGTTACAATAGAAGAGGGTATCCCATACCTACAAATAATGTAGTTCAAGATAAACATAACTACCTATTTTCTAGTGGCTTTGATCAGCGACACGAATTTGACCCACTTAGTGAAATACTCAGTGGCTATAATGGTGTATTTGTGTCAACTTGAAGAATTATGATATATTTGTCCAACCAAATCAAACGCCCATTGCTACAATGGCCAATGTGTTATAAATGGTATGAGTTATCTAGCATGAGCATGGATGAGATTTCCATGTGTTTGACATTTATGACATGTTTTGGAAAATAGAACAACATCTTTTTCCATTATGGGCAAGTAGTAGCCAACTCTTAGTAGTTTTCAAGCTAACAAAAATCCATTCGAGTACAATCCACTTACACCTTCGTGAACCTCTTTTAATGCGCGATCTGAATCTTCTTGTTCTAAACACCTAAGAAGTGTACCGTCGAGACCTCATCTATATAATTTATTGGTAATGAGGATGTAACATGATGTTGTCCTAATTAAGGCTCATTTTTCTTTCCTTGATAGGCCATTGGGTAAAGTTTGGTTAGTAATATAGGTAATGATTTTGGCATACCGGGATTGGTCTTGGGTGTTTAAAGCACGAATTACTTGGTACCCAGGTGTATCAAAAGCTAGATAGGATAATTCTTCCACCAAGAAGTCATGGCAAAATTGATTTTCTTATAGTTGTAACATGGATGCCAGTGTAGCCATAGCATCTGCAGCTTTGTTTTCTATCCTTGGTATTTGTTGGAATGTGATGAAGACAAAGCACTTTTTCAAGTCATCAACCAGTTGTTTATAAGGCATCAACTTCTCATATTTAGTCTGATAATCTCCATTTACTTGGTTAATAATAAGCTAAGAGTCACCATACACATGTAACTCTATGATCTTGCATTCCATAGCCAATTTAAGACCATTCACTAATAATTCATATTCAAAAATGTTATTCATGCATGTAAACATCAATTTGTATGCCTTGGGTATTTTGTATCCTTGAGGAGTGATGAATAGAACTCCTGGTCCAGAGCCTTGTTGCATGAAACAACCATCAAAGTACATCTTCCATGGATGTTCGGTTAAATGCATGATCGTTTCATCAGGAAATTCAATTATCAAAGGTGTGTCATCTTGCAAGGGTGAATCAGCTAATTGATCTACAAGGACTTGTCCTTTAATAGCCCTTCTATCCATATACTCAATATAAAATTCACTTAGAATCAAGACCCACTTTTCTAGCCTTCCTATTAATGATGTCTTTCTTAAGATATATTTGAGCGGATCTATATTTGATGGTGGGCACCAAAAATGTGTGTGTTATTTTGTGTACCGATTGTCTGCAACACAACACTTCAATAAGTCATTATATTAGTGAGAAACAAGAGTTAACAAGCATATCAATCACTAAAATTGACCTATTGCTTCCTATCTAAGAAGAGTGTGAAGAATGCTAGAATTGCCCTCAGATTATACATTAATCAGTGACATATACAACTTAGAATGGAATTTTGAATTATTTTAATCTAAATTTTCAAGAAATGTTCATTTTAAAGCTCCAAAGTGAAAGATTATAACAATGCTATGAAAATGAGAGCTAAAATGCATTAAGATCTATGAAAATAAGAGCAGCATAAGTTTGCAATTAACAATTAAGAATTAGGGGCCCATTGAGCTTGAAATTCATTCCATTTATAGAAGAATTGGATGAATGAGAGGTTAGGATTGAAAGTGGAAGAGAGGTGGAGATTGAATCTTTGGTGATCCATGTGAGGTGATCCAAGTGATTTTTCTCTCATTGGCTAGGGATTTGACTTTCCCTTTTGCAAATAGAGTTGTGTTTAGGATTTATTTAATTGCTTTTAATTAATTACTTTATCCATGTATTTGATTTTTTTTATTGAATTGAATTGATTTAATTTAATTTAATTGGCTACGACAATTAATTTAATTTAGTGATTAAATCACTTAGGAGATTAAATTTTATTTAAATGAATTATATCAATTAATTGAAGAATTATCTTGACATAATCAGGGGTATGATCACACTTAGGGAAAATAGGGTCTATGGTCAGAGCAGACCAAATTAGGGTGGTTACAGCTCTACTCTTCTCTTTCGCTCTTAATCACTTGGTGAGCAAATGAGCTATTCCATCTCCTTTTTATAGGCAATGCCCTCAGTGGCACATTTAATGCTTTACCTACTTGTTGGGTGTCGAATGTTGAAGACAATTTTTCAATTATGTATTGTCATTGATGTTACACATGTATATACACATATGTAGTGATGTTACACAAATGTCTACATCCAAACCGAGCACAGTTGGTGAATGGAAAGAGTTTTTCAGTGTTGACCGAGATCAGTCGGGCATTGAAGATGTTCAGTGTTGACCGAGTCACTCGAGCATTTCAGTCATGGTCAAGCATTAAAGAAACTCAGTATTAACTGAGTTGATTATTCAGTGCCAGCCAACTAACAGTGGTTTACATTCTATAATTAATTGGTTATATGAGGCCGACTGAATTGTGATTTATTACTTATATAGAAGTGTATTCAAGCCGACTTGGCAAGGCTTATCATATATATGAAAGGTCAAGTTTGGATTGAATGAGAGCGTGTCTGAAAAGTTGAAGACAAGTAGAAGTGTGGAATTCCATGATATGAAGAGTGAAGGTGAAATCACATGGGATTCTGATTGAGTACAGAACACTCGAAGATGTAATAGAATATTTGATCAACAAGGATCCAGTTATAATCAGAACAGAGATTCGAATCAATAAAGATAGTTTCTTACACATACAGATCAATTCATTGTTACTTTCTAACAATTGTAGCAGTGATCTCAAATCTCTTAATAGAGTAGACTTAACAGTCTTTTTGTAAATCCTCTCAAAAGGTAGCATTTCTATGTTGAAGTGTTGAAGACCTCTAACAAGGACACTCCTCATGGGGTGATTTAAATCCTCTAATAGGGTCACACCTAACAGTGTGTTTTTGTAACCTTTAATAGGGTTGGCTCCTAACAGGGCTCACTTTAGAAGAGTGAAAAATAGTAACTAGTTACATTCGTGGTTTTTCCCATATTGGGTTTCCATGTTAAATCTTGGTATCACCTGTGTATATATTATTTGTTTCATGCTTTATGTTTCTGCACTTAATCACTAAATTATAATTGTATTGGATATTATAAAGATTTCTTTGACACCCGAGTTACAGAAGAATATCTTAATTGATTGAGTAACACTGTTATATTGTTTAAGACATCTAAGGGACACGAGATTTGTTTTGGAGTAACTGATTTACCCATCCCCTCTTAGTTATTCATCTCATTTCCAACAATTGGTATCAGAACTGCAAGTGCTTTCAGAGAAGGTTTCAAGGCCTAAACTAAAGATCAAAGATGTCTTACAGAAGGGAGATCCCAAAGACAACTTCCATGCCTGGCAAGAGCTGATCAGGCTACATCTATCTACTATTGGAGATGCTGGTTTGCAATTTTTGGACAACAAATATGTGGAACCAACAACAGCTATGACTGTGGAACAGATGATAGAATGGAAGCTTCATAAAATAATGATGATTGATATAGCTTCTTCACTCATCTACTTTGAATTTGATGAAGTCAAGGACTTCCCTACAACCTATGATATGCCAAATAAATTACAATACATTCATGGAGGAGATGCAAATGTAAAGAGAGCCAAAGTAGAAAGCCTCAGAGGACAATTTGATCAGATGAAAATTAAATAAGGAGAAGACATTACAAGATATAGTGAAAGAGTCAAGAAGATTGTGAGTGCCATTAGAGCTGCTGGAGGAATAATTGAAGATACAATAGTGGTCAGCAAGGTATTAAGAACTTTACTTCCTATCTATGCTATTAGAGTTTCATCTATTCAAGAGATGAGGTGAAATAAGGAAATAACTTTGGATACATTAGTTGGAAGGCTTACAACTTTTGAGCTGGACAAATTTGACAATTATTCTCCTAGCTCTAGCAATTTTGAGTCTGCATTCAAAGCTAAATTAAACCTTCGTAAGAAGGATAGATACTCAAAAGGGAAGTAGATTGAAAGTGATAGTGATGATGAATCTAATGATGAAGATGTAGATATCATTGAAGCATTACTTGCAAGGAGATCTGCCAAAGGAAAATACAAAGGAAGGATGCCATTGATTTTCTTTTCATGCAATGAGGTTGGTCACATTGCTGCCAAGTGTCTGAACAAAGAAGAAAAAGATGAGAAAAAGTTCAACAAGTACAAAGGCAAGAAAGATTTCAAGAACTACAAGAGCTACAAGGACAAAGGTAAGAAGTCTTTTTATATTGCTAAAGATTCTGATAGTGATGAAGCAAAGATGAAATGGTTTATATTTCTATTAAGAATGATTCAGATGAAGAAGATGAAAAGACAACAATTTTCTCATATGTCATTAAAAATGACACATGGATAATTGATAGTGGTTTTTCTCATCACATGACTGGTGATAAGACAAAATATGAATATCTTGAGCACTATGATGGTGGGAGTGTCAGTTTTGGGAATGATGAACCCTTCTATGTGAAAGGAAAACGTTGCATTACTCTGACAGAAGGAATCAAATGTGATAATTCTTATTGGGTTGAAGGACTAAGGAGAAATCTACTCAGTGTAGCACAACTGAACAACATTGGCTTCAAGGTAGAATTCATGAATGGTAAGGCCAAGCTCCTGGATGGTAAAGGGAACCTAGTTGGAACTAGAAGGAAAACAAAAGGTAATCTATTATATCTTGATCTCACTGAAATTTTATTCTTTATTGCACAAGTAGAAGAAAGTTGGCTATGGCATAAAAGGTTGTGTCATGTAAATTTTGATAATATGGTAATCTTAAGAAAGAACAAGAGAGTTAGAGGTATTCCTATTTTGAAGAAACCTAAGTTAGAAATATGCAAATAATGTCAAATTGGAAAGATGAGCAAGACAAGTTTCAAGAGAAAGAATTACAATACTGATGAAATCTTGGAATTGGTACATACTGACCTTTGTGGACCAATTGGGACAACAAGCTATACTGGAGAGAAGTATTTTATTCTATTTGTTGATGATCATTCTAGAATGATTCCTGTCATGTTTCTTAGAGAAAAATCAAAAGCTTTTCATAAATTCAAGTGGTATCTTGCAAGATTTGAAAAGGAAACAGGAAAGAAACTAAAATGTCTAAGATCTGATAGAGGAGGAGAATTCATTTCTAATGAGTTCAATGAATTATGTAGTGAAAGAGGAATCAAAAGATAGGTATCTGCCCTTGGTACACCATAACAAAATGGAATAGCAGAAAGAAGAAACAGATCCATTATGGATTGTGCCAGAACCCTAATGATTAAAAATAATGTTGCTGGCCATTAGCACTACATTGTTCACCTTGAACCGAGTTCAACTGAAGAAAGGTAGTAACCAGACACCTTTTGAATTATGGTATGGCTATAAACCTAATGTTCATTGTTTCAAAGTATTTGGAAGTAAATGTTACATCTTGAAGGAAGCAAGAAATAAAAAAGTTGATGTAAAAAGTGATGAAGGAATATTCCTAGGCTACTCATGTAAAAGCAAAGCATACAAATGTCAGAATATTACTACTCAAAGGGTCATAGAAAGTGTACATGTCAAGATTGTTGAGTTTGCAGAAAGATATCAAGAGTAGAGAAGTAAAGAGCCTGAAGACTACATGAAATTTGTGTATCATGAACCTAATACTATACCTATGACTCGAGCAATGGTGATTGGACAGTAGAACTATCAACTGCTGAATATACTAACACAAACTGTGCAACCTGAGTTGCAGACTGTGCAACCCGAGTTGCTGGTAGAAAAGACCGAGTCACAAATAGGGGGAACCCTATCTCAAACAGAGGGACCTGAGTCACAGAAAGAGGAACCCGAGTCACAGAAAATGGAACTTGAGCATCAGAAATAAGAACAAGAAAGAATGTTTGAGAATGATAGACCTAGTGGATCAAGTCCAGAATCAAGACTGAAGGATCCAGTACTTTCCAAGTATGTTAGAAGGCACCATGCACCTGAGAAAATAATTGGAGATTAGACAGAAGGTGTAATGAGAAGGAAAAAACTCAAAGGTACATTTTTACTTAGTGAATTTGAACCTAGAACTGTTAAAGATGCATTGAATGATGAAAGTTGGATAGAAGTAATGAATGAATAAATTGAGCAGATTGAGAAGAACAAAACTTGGACTCTTGTGCCTAGACCAAAGGAAAAGAATGTGATTGGAACCAAGTGGTTTTTTGGAAATAAGATAAATCAAAATGGTAAATTTTTTAGAAACAAGGCCAGACTAGTTTGTAAAGGATATGCTCAAGAAGAGGGTATTCATTATGGAGAAACTTTTTCTCCTGTTGCAAGACTTGAAGGAGTCATAACTCTTCTGGCATATGTTTCACATAAAGGATACAAAGTATATTAAATGGATGTGAAATCTGCATTTTTGAATGGAGTCCTAGAAGAAGAAGTCTACATTGAGCAACCTGAAGGATTTGTTAATCCTAGCAGAAGGAATATGGTTTGCAAAGTTCACAAATCATTGTATGGACTAAAGCAAGCTCCCAGAGCCTGGTATGAAAGACTGCATGGTTACCTAGTAAGTATTGGATTTTAGAGAACTAATGATAATAGTAGCTTGTACATCAAAGAAGGACCAAAAAACAAAATATTGTTAGCAGATATATTTGTTGATGACATATTATTCACTGGATATGATGACTTATGCAAAGCATTCTCTGTAGCTATGAGTAAAGAGTTTGAGATGTCTATGTTTGGTGAGATCAAATTATTTTTTGGATTACAAGAACATCAAATGAAGGATGGTATCTACATTACTTAATCAGAATATATTAAGGAGATACTCAAGAAATTTGGAATGGAAGATTCCAAACCAGTTGGAACACCCATGTGTACTGGACAAATTTTTTTTAAGGATGATGATTCAAAGGAGGTAGACCAGACCAACTATAGATCCATGATTGGAAAATTGCAATATGTTGTTCACACCAGACCTGATATTGCATTGGCATTTGGTATTTGGTATTTTTGCAAGATTTTCAGCTAATCCTAGAGACAATCACCTAATGGCAATCAAAATAATTTTGAGATATATGAAGGGTACTGAAGACTATAGTTTATGGTATAAGAAAGGTGGGAAATTTGATTTGAAGACATTCACTGATGTTGATTGGGATGGAAGTGTTGATGATAGGAAACGCATGAGTGGTGGAGCTTTCTTTCTTGGAAAGAGGTTAGTGTCTTGGAGTAGCAAGAAAAAAAATTATATCTCTTAGTCTACAACAGAGGTAGAATATGTTGTTGTAGTAGTGACATTTTCAAACATCATATGATTCAAGAAGTTGTTGTCAACAATGAAGGAAGAAGTAAAAGAACCAGTTATTATATACTGTGACAACACTAGTGCCATTAACATTTCAAAGAATCCTGTGATGTACACCAAAACCAAGCATATAGCAATAAATTATCATTTATTGAGGGAATTAGTACAGGATAAAGAAGTAAGGTTGGAATATGTGAGTACTAAAGAACAAGTTGTAGACATATTCACCAAACCTTTACCTAAGGATGCATTTTTGTATCTTAGAGGAAAGCTAGGGGTGCTTCCCCTAACTAAAGCTCACTAAAATATAGTTTAGTGATGCATCAACCTGAGCCACAATGAAGATATATCAATTAATGTAGGTACATCAGAGCCCATTACAGATGAATTAGTACATTCAGGTACATTACAACTTCAAAGAGAAATAGTATTGACTATCGATATTGATATTTAGTATTTGTGGAGATGGAGTCTTTGGCATCTGTTGTCAAAGAGGGAGAGTGTGATATAATACAAAATAAATTAATCAAGAGACCGAGTTTGATGTCAGAGGGAGAAATCTTATCAAGAGACAGAGTTTGATGAAAGAGGGAGTTTTTGGATGAGAATCAAAATGAAGCTAAAGACATTAAAGAAATTTTTTTGTTTCTCTACAATTCTTTGTATTATGACATGTTGTGTTGCCATCAATGCCAAAAAGGGAGATTGTTGAAGATAATTATTCAATTGTGTATTTTCATTGATGTTGCACATGTATATACACTTATGTAGTGATGTTACACAAATGTCTACATCCAGACCAAGCACAGTTGGTGAATGGAAAGAGTTTTTCAGTGTTGACCGAGATCAGTCGGGTATTTAAGATGTTCAGCATTGACCGAGTCACTCAGGAATTTCATTCATGGCCGAGCATTAAAGAAACTCAGTATTAACTGAGTTGATTATTTAGTGTCATTCGACTACCAGTAGTTTACATTCTATAATTAATTGGTTATATGAGGCCAACTGAATTGTGATTTATTACTTATTTAGAAGTGTATTCAAGCTGACTTGGCAGGGCTTATCATATATATGAAAGGTCAATTTTGGATTGAATGAGAGTGTGTGTGAAAAGTTGAAGACAAGAAGAAGTGTGGAATTCTGTGATATGAAGAGTGAAGGCAAAATCAGATGGGATTCTGATTGAGTACATAATACTCAGAGCTGCAATACAATATTTGATCAGCAAGGATCCAGTTATAATCAGAACAAAGATCTAAATTAGCAAATATAGTTGCTTACACATATAGGTTAATTCATTGTTACTTTCTAACAATTGTAGCAATGATCTCAAATCTCTTAATAGAGTAGACTTAACAATCTTTTTGTAAATCCTCTCACAAGGTAGCATTTCTATGTTGAAGTGTTGAAGACCTCTAACAAGAACACTCCTCACAGGGTGATTTAAATCCTCTAACAGGGTCACACCTAATAGTGTGTTTTTGTAACCTTTAACAGGGTTGGCTCCTACTAGGGCTCACTTTAGAAGAGTGAAAAATAGTAACTAGTTACATTGGTGGTTTTTCCCATACTGGGTTTCCACGTTAAATCTTGGTGTCACCCGTGTATATGTTATTTGTTTCATGCTTTATGTTTCTGCACTTAATCACTAAAGTATAATTGTATTGGATAATAAAAAGATTACTTTGACACCCAAGTTACAGAAGAATATCTTAATTGACCGAGTAACAATGTTATATTGTTTAAGACATCTAAGGGACAAAGGGATTTGTTTTGGAGTAACTGATTGAATTTCCCTTTTGCAAATGGAGTTTTAATTAGGGTTTGTTTAATTCCTTTTAATTAATTACTTTAGCCATGTATTTGATTCATTTTTGATTGAATTGAATTGATTTGATTTAATTTAATTGGCTAAGGAAATTAATTTAATTTAGTGAATAAATCACTTAGGAGATTAAATTTGATTTAATTGAATTATGTCAATTAATTGAAGAATTGTCTTGACATAATTAGGGGTATGATCAAACTTAGGGAAAATAGGGTCTATGGTCAGAGTAGACCAAATTAGGGTGGTTACATCTCTGCTCTTCTCTTTCACTCTTAATTGCTTGGTGAGAAAATGAGCTTTTCCATCTCCTTTTTAATAGATGATTCCCTAAGTGGAACATTTAATGGTTTACCTACTTGTTGGGTGTCAAAGATGGATTCTGTCGGGTATCACACAAACTTCCGGCTCGAGGTAAGTGAAAACTAAGTTTCACTTTCCCATGTTTTACTGACAGTTCTCGGTAAGGTGGGAAGACTTCAATGTTTTTTACATGATTATTGATGAGCCTCGGTTTACACTAACAACTTGGATTTCATTTTACAAGTTCATAACAAGTAATACCATAGTGCATCTTTATTCATGCTAGTTTGGTATTTTATCAATGTATAAAGGAATTGATGTAAAATATGACTTGGTATAATGTAATTCCATACTTACTTGTTCTGCTTAGATGGGGGTGGTGATGTCACCAGATCCATTGGATAAGGTGTCACCAATTGCATTGCTTGGTCTAGAATCATCAGCATTTGTATATTTCCTCCACATTTTGTTACTCATCCTCTTGATGTCTTCAATGGTGTTTCCATTGGAAAAAGTGCTTGTCTCTGTCACTCGATCTCTACAGTCCTTTCTTAGATGACCAAACTTATGACAGTGTAAGCATGCCATTCCGGGGTTAGTCTAGCTTCCAGACCTTCTCATCCATTTCCTCATACAATTGCATCTATGTGTCCATATCTACGACATGCTGTGCAATTTTTCCATGTGTTGTAATCCAAAACATATGAGTTATGGTCTCTTCTCAGTTGATAAGAAGTTTCTTGTTCTTTAGGTTTCCATGCTTTCTTTTTCTTCTTCCTACATTCAAGAGATGTGTGCCCATGCATTTTGCAAGTAGGACAATATTTTTCCATGTAGGTTTCCTTCTTTGGTTGTGTTACCTTAGATTTACATTCATATGCTTTATGTCCTTTCTTTTTATAGTTATAACAATTTCCAATGAATGTGGAAATGGATTTAGGAATACCTTTGATTTTTCTTTTGATGTGTAGCCTGGTTTTCCACAGTAATTGCATGACTTATTTCTTGGTCTTGGTTTTGCGTAGACATCTTTTGGATCATCTTGGTATGGTTATTTTCCATTCTCGGTATACCCTAGTTTGGTATAGTTGTTGACTCTTCTTTGTCCTTCTAGAAAATAATCCATTCTTTTTGTACTCTCTTCATATCTCTTGATCATATCATTGTGTTGTTTCTGAATTCTTACTTCATGCTTTAGTTTTTCATTTTCTTCTCTTAGCTCACCAATAGCTTCCACTTTTCCATTGAGTTCTATGTTCATTCAATTTTCTTCTTGAATCATAAGAATTATCTGATTGGTGATCTAATGATGATGCTCAGTAACTCTTTATATTTCTGATTCTCTTTCTTGTAGCTTTTCAATGATCTTCCTCCTATCATCAATAGCTAGTGTTCTTTCTTGTTCAGCCTGTCTAGCATCATTCATAACATCAATCATCCTTAGCATCTATGTCTCTTAACCGATTTGCAGTGATTTTACTTATCCTGATAGATGTTCATTGATTTCATTTAGACTTGTGATGCTTCTTTCAGATGTGTCTGATGTATTTCTAGATGTAGATCCCCTTGACTCAAATAAATCAGGTATCTCTTCTTCATGATAATCTGTTTCATTACAGTGAGATGCCATAACCTTTCTTTCATCTAGTATCTCTCTCATCTTGATTCTAGCTTCTTTGTATTGTTCATAGAAGATCTGTATATGCAACTTCTGATTCTCAATATTCTTGTCTATCTTGTACCTTTCCATCGTATGATCTTTTCTCTTTAGTATTTAAACTTTTCCAAATAAGATATCTAGCTCTGATACCAATTGTTGGAATAATGGAATGGTGTATACTGAGAGGGGAGGGGTGAATCAATACCCTTAAAAGTTTTATCACTTAACCTTAATTCCTTTTAGTAATCCATACATTGTATTACCAACCATTTGTTATCTTCTACCTTATGCATGTAATATCAATCCATGAACTAAATTTTGTATTAACATTCATGAAATGTAATGACACATGAAAAAAGATTTGGTAATGTAGAAAACCCTTGTTAGAAGGTAAAAATTGCGGTGGGGATGAAACCCACAAAAACATCACTATTTGTAGAATGGAAGGCATATGTTAAGGCATATAATTTTGATCACTTCTGATGATCTTACCCAGTGAGGAGTAACATGTTTAGATTGGTTAAGGTCTACTCTATTAAGACCTCTAGCAACACTGTTTAGTGTGCACTCGGTTAAGAGATTTATAAAGGATTTTTAAATCCACCTTCTCAAAGGATTTATTCTATTTGCTACACTTGTTAGAATGTAGTAAAAAATACTTATTGACCTAAGTATGTGCAATCTAGAATTTCTAATTACAGATCCATTAAAGATTACAATATGATGTGTCACCTATAGTGACTGATTAATACCTTTGTTCTTCTTGGTAGCCTTGAATCTTGTTCTTGATAACTGATTCTGTATTTTGTTGTCCTTCTACATAAAAATCTATCTCTGATCCTTAGATGTGTTCCTCAACTACAACCATCATCACACACTTTGTTTTGATTGATTTCACATCTATTTATACAATGAATTTGACCTAATTAAGTTTCATGCATAACAATGATAACTCTATGATCAAAGGTTTACAACTTGACCTTGATCTCCTAGTTTGCATGTTTTCAATTAGTTAGACTGATTAAAACAATTATACATGCTTTACTTGTCCCTCAAGAAATGGATTTAAAGAAAATCAAAAAGTTAAATATAAAACACTAAATATAAAAAACAAGTGTTTTATCTTACGTGTGAGTTAGATCCACATTTCTCATAATTATAATTGTCTCTTGGTAGGTTGGTCCTCGGGTTGCTCTGTAGTCTTCCTGTCGAGTTCCTCTATGAACTATCTATCAGGTTCCTCTATTAACTATCTATCGGGTTCCTCTATTAACTATCTCTCAGGTTCCCCTATTATCTGTTCTATTGGGTTCCTCTATTATTTGTTATTTTGGGTTACTCTGACAGGTTGCACTAAACTTGTCTTTTGGTGTTGGTGTTACCGACTATTCAAAATTGTTTCTCCTTTGCATACTAATAGAAAAATATGTCTTCATTATACTCCAGTATACAAAATGCAATTAGATATACACCACTTTGATAAACTGCAAAAGACCTTAAACCTTTTATTTCTATTTCTAACACTTATGTAACAATATCTGCTATATCCCCTGACTGAAAACTTTACATGTATCTCTCAGCACTCAACTTTCTAGCCTTGAAATTTACAAAAGCCTTGCTTTTTATATTATTCACTAGCCATCTTGGAATTCTGGGAGAATAAGGATGCAACAAACTTCAGATGGCTAGGAAAGACAAAAGACACTAAAATAAAAAAATAGTTACAATCATTTTTTATCGGTGGAGTGGAGAACTTGAGTAGCTCTTTGCAATCATTTTGAAACTTTAACAATTGGCACCTTTGTTTGCAGATATTCAAGGTAACTTTTGAAAGTGTTTGTGAGAATAGTGACTACCTTCATGGCTAACATACACTATTCTTTGAGATAATTACCCTCTATGTGCTCATTGATCAGGTACCAAGTGTCATTCATACCTCCTCCATTGCCTCCAAGTTTGTTGTTGCATGATTTTTCTTCTTTGGATTTGTGCTTTTGTACCATAGTGCAACCTCCTCCTGTGTTTTCCAGTCAAAATGTTTAATGCCCTGTAACTGCTTCATTTGTCTCTCCCACCTGGCATCGGTGATAGCCCTTGTATCTGCCAAAAACTTGCCACAATTTGTTTCGTAATTGAAAATATTATCCAGAACCTTATTAAATTTGTCCATATTCAAAACATTATCCTCTATTAGGAAAGATTCTTTCTTTGGCAACAATGCATCAAAATCATTTCTCCACTCATCCATGCCTTTTACTTCATCATTCTCATTGTGTATAGAAGGGATGTATTTGTTGAAGTCAGGGCCAGACATATTCAATTTTAACTATACCTAATTTTCCTTTCCCTTGAAAAAGGACAGAGATGCACCAATCTACTCAATCATTTCCCCAACCTGATTTATTGACTGAAGAAGATCTGGCATGTGGGGTTGTAATGCTTCTAGTCTCTCAAATAAAGAGCCCCTGCAAGACCATACACTGAAAAGTGGATCCAAAGTTTCTATTGCATCCTTTCCATCATTGTCAATATCATGCAACTTTTTGTAATATTTATGGACCGCATTCAGTTTGCCTTTTATTACTGTTACCCAAATTTCCCATTTTGTCTCAATTTGGCTACACATGGATAAAATGAGGCTCCCACAAGGGTAGATCCCAGCTTGTATGGTTTCTATCATGATTCCTTGTCTTTTCCTCACTCTGCATATTTATAGGTCTGGTTTTACCCCTTGTTCATGTCTTAACAAACCTAAATGCAAAAAACCCTATGAAATTCCTTAAAACCCTAAGTTATTGGTGGCATGTTCTATTTCCTTGTTACTTTATCAGGTGAATTAAATGTGTTTCTAGTCATGTGTGTATTAACATTTCCTTAGATATCTCTTAATCTCACAACCCAGAGGGAATATTCCATCTCATTTAGTGACTCAGCGTAGCCTTTGTCTCGTGATCTTGAGAGGAAAAGGAATTATATTTATAAGTTCGTGAGATCAAGCGCGGACCATGGATTGGGTTATGTTAAAGATCAGATCATGTGGATGGCACCATATCTCGGGATAAACTCTATGGTTAATTTTTTATCTAGCGACTCAGAGATAGCTTATCTCGCAATCTCCAGATAAACCTGAGTTGAGTTTACCCTTGGTCAGGTTATTTTCAGTCATGCGATCTTAGAATTAAAACCATGGTTGGACAAAGGACTTGGAGATTATGAGGTTTTCTCATTCGCATAATCTCAGAATAAATCAGGGTTGAAGTGATGTTTTCTGAGTAGAAATTTTTGATCGTCAATCATATTTTTGATCGTGTGTTGTGTGCTAAGTCTCTAAATTGAGCCAAAGTTAGTCATTTTGTTCTGACATCACGAGAGTACTTTATCTCAAAATCTCAAGATATACAAGGGTTACAATATGTTAGTGAATAGATTGGACAAGGTATGGTTAGCAAAGTTGATTAGAGTCTTTGACTGCCCAATTGTTGTACACCACATTTGAAAGGAGAATTCTCAGCAGAGAATTAGTCTAATCTCTAGATTTTGTACAGGTATAGCTCCCTATGTTTGATTTGCAATGAATGTGTTCCAACTCTGATTGGGGGTATGCTCTTAACCTGAGAGTAGAAAAGGAAAATGAGTGAACTTTTGTCAACACAGGAAATCCACCAAGATTCAATGCAAGGTTCAAACTTCTAACTTCTACTCCCATTCATAAATGAGAATCTAGCATACAATCACGATCACAATTGAAAGCCAGCTTTCAAGCTTAATCTACTACTACAGTTACCTCTACTCCTATAGAAGAATCCAAAGAATCACCATGACCTCAATCATGCTTCTTATTCCAAATATTTAACATTAACATCTACTTCTACAGATGCAGAATGAAATTCAGTGTTGGACCAATCGCAGAGAATCACTGTCGGGTGATTTCAATACTTCTCTACACTCAACGACCATTTTCATTTCAAGAAATACTTCTACGACTAGTGAGGCAAAGAAACATTAAGCATGAGAAAGAAAAATACATTGAAACTAAAGTGAACGACATTCAGGGAAACAAATACTTTGATTCTTACTCATACAGACTCAACTATAGGGGAAGCAATATGCAAATCACAAAAATGCCAATCCTTTTCATTCATTTCAATTTGAATATTTATAGTTCAATACAATTTTAGAAGAAGACGACTTGTCTTCTTTGGTAAAGTAGTTACAATAATAGAATAGGAGGGAAAAATCTCTACAGACTTAGTTTTTGACAAATGTCATTGCAATATGAGAGAAAGACAAAATAGGAGAGACAGAAGTGGCATTTTACAAAACTCTCAAGTTGTTGGTTGTTCGGCTTCTTTGGCTTGATGAAATGCCTTTGCATATGCTTCAATGGCTGCCACGATCCTGTCAGAATCTTCAATCTTCAGCACATCTTTCCATGTAGTCAACCACAATTGTTCATCACAAGTCTCTCTGATGGCTGAAGGCAACGACTCAACTTCTAAGTAAATAGCAGAGAGTGCAGCATCGAGTGCACTTAGCTTCTTGATATCAGTCATTTGGTAAGTATCTGGAGTGATGACTGAATCAATACATGCATGCATGAAATTAACCATGTGTTCAATCTCTGGTTGTTTACCATCGGCACCAATCTGAGAATCACACTAGAGAGCACTTAAGTGCTTTTCAATTTTCTTCATGTCTTCCCTCACAAGCTTGATAGTATTATTGAGGCCTTTGAGAGTGGTTGTAGTAGCCTCATTCTTGTATCCCACCTCAAAGATCCACTTCTGTATTGGTTCCCCTTATGTGGGAAGAATTCCCATAATTACTATTGTACTTGGTTTTAACTCTGCAATCTCATCGAGACGTTCAACATAGTTTCTACAAGCTTCCTTCCCCATTTCAATAACTGTCTAATCTAATAACAAACTATTGAGTAATTTATCAAAATTGAGGTAACTGCTTCCTAGCTTCTCAACAGCTATTTTCCCTCTAGTCTTCAAATTTCCTATCCAATCTCTACTGATTTGAGCCATGTGTTTGTTCTCCTTCAACTAAATAAGTAAGGCATTACTATCCATAGTTATAGGGTCAAGTACCTCTGTATTTGCGGGAACTTGTGAAGGCTGGTGAGATATAGAGTCTAGAAAGCCTCAGATGATATTTGAGAGCTCAATTACTATTCTTTTCAACTATACCTTGTCTAGCTTTAAGTGATCCAGCTCCTCACTGATTAGTTGATTAGAGGTCTCTAGGAGCCTCTTCTTCATGTCGTGCTTGGCAGGCCCCCTGTAGATCCTACTCACAGTGAATTCATCTACTCCTATATGGTTAACATCCCTAGATTTAGCTTTGGCTACCTCCAACACCAAGTTCCCTGTTGCATTATCATTTTATATAGAGGTCAATCATCATGGGCTCTTTGGCCTTCTTCTATGGTGGTTCCTTCATTAAATTCTCTGCCAAGTCTTGTGAAATAGAGCTATCTTCTAATCTCTTCCTCTTTTTTTCTATTGTCTACTCAATCCAGGAAGGTGCGGCCAAAATAGAGGAAGATAATTTGAGCAAGTCTTCAGGGAAGAGCTTCCTCGTGATAGGCGGGGTCCTGTGCTTATTCTTTGAAAAAATCAATTTGGAAATGTTAGTACTAATAGAAGAAATTAAAACATTGTTTTTACCTCCACTTCTTCTAGCCCTGAGTACTAAGGATGAATCTTTTTCTTGGTCCTTGTTTCTCGGGTTAATTAGAGTCACCAGGGTTGTTTGGTCCAAAATCTAAAAATCAGGCCCTTTATCTTTATCCTTCTCCTCCACTGTGATGGAAAGAATGTTTTCTACTGATCTAGCTCTGCATGTAGGCTGAATAACCAATCGCTTCTCAGGTGGATCCCCATCTCCTCGAGTTGAATGAGGAATTCCAAGTGATGTGCTAGTTGTGAATGAAGCAGAGGTTGACCTTGTTGAAACTACATGGGTCTGAACTTGAAGTGTCTTAGCTGGAGTATTTGAACTTTTCTTGCCAGCTTTCTTTACTTCTACCCATGCCTTAGTTCTCTTCATGATCTAATGCATGAGGGCATCGAGATCAGGAATATTTTTTCCAGTATAAGGCTCTAAACTAATGGGTACATCTCTCGTCTAAGCATCATAATTTCTCGGCCTCATATGGCTTCCATCTTCTTCTATTCCATCAACATTGATGGGAACCTTGAATTATTTGATCTGACCAATGGTCAGGCGAGACCAGTAATGATCTCTAGCTTCCTTTTCATCAGCACAGTTAGCCCAATAATCTTCTATCTCAGATACATGGTTATGAGAAGATCCTAGCTTTAGATGATCTCAAACAAAATTGATAGAGTTGTTGCGAACTCTAATTACATCATACTTCTGAAAAGGATATTTGGCTTCTGCAGCCTTAATCACATTCTTGGCATGTGAACTCGACGCACAATAATATGCTCCTACCTTCAAGGGAAAGGGAATCATGGCCTTATGCAAGCTGGAACAGAGTATGTTCACTTCTATCACTTGGCAACACAGCTCGATCATCACCAGCTTATCATCAACGTACCTTGGAAGTTTGGTGGGAGCATCACCAAATCCACCTATCCTGAAGTAGGAGAAGGTGGGGAACTAAATGCAATATGCTCTGTATGTTGTTATAACTGCGATGGCTTTAGGGGAAAATCTCCTTTCTGGGAACCCTTGAAGTTCCCTGCATAGCCTCATTATGTATGTATCATTCACCTCTATGAAATAAGTATAGCTCTGGTTTAGTGGGAGGCAGGGGTAGAACTCATATATCTTGGTAGAGTCCTCAAATTCTTCTATTCTTGGAAATCTCGACCAACTTTGGGTAGTTGCAAGGGCGTAGATGAGATAAGATGCCATTCTGAAAACATTGGTACTCTTGGCGCATGTGAGTTCCCATCTTATCTTTACTGCCATCATCTCAGCCCAATCACAGAAACTATCATCTACACACACTGATTGGACAAGGAAGAAATCATGCTCTGAAAACTCAAGAGCTTCATCTCTGCCCTTCAACCTCTGGAGTAGGACATGAATATCTACTATCTCTCTTTTCAAGTTAGTGTCATATAAGGTCTTTGGCAACTTAGACTTAGCACTTCTTGCTGTTTGGAACCAATCTGATGAGATCACACCTCTCCATTTGGCATTCTTCTCATTGAAACATGAGGCAGACACAACAAAATCAAAGGTGTTATACACTTTTCTCTGTGGGATATCAAAGCATCATTCCATAGTATCCCTGTTGACCAACAATACTTGGCCATCGGGCATCTTTATCTGCTGGCTATCAATGTCATATTTAGAAATGCACTCTTGATGAGTTCAGGAGCTTGCACTATGATAGGAAAACCAGCCACTTCAACCAATTTTCTATCCCTTAGCTTCTGTGTGACTGGGTGTATTCATTCTTGCTGCAACCTAAACCTCAGATCATGCTTGAATCCTAATGTGGTAAAGGAGTGTTACTGATATCTTTCCACTCACAATCCAGACCAGTCAAATGTTCAAAGCCCAAATACCTTTGTGTAATTTCACCAGATATTTATAGACATATCAATGAACATTTATCTATAGAAGAGACTATATACTCAGCAAGCAGAAAATAGCCATTAATAGAAGAATTCAATATGCAATAGATTCAATCGTGTGAATGTTTCTTACCGTTTCAAGATCACAATACATTTCTGCACACTTAATATTAACAATATGTTGTGCTTCTTTGAAAATCAGTTCATTAATGGAACCAATGGTTAGGTGAATTAATGGATCTTTAAAAACATCTTTATCACTTGACTCCAAAGACTCACGGGGATCGTACCAAGTAACTACTCCTCCCGAACAGTCGCACCTAATAGCCCACTTTCCCGGTGGTCTACACAATATACTTTATTTTTACCTTATAAATCTTTTATTTGCTTTATCATTTCACCTTAAGCATGTGCTCAAAGGGAACACACTTTTTTTACTTCTTTTTCACCTAGTTATAAGGTTCATTGGGGATCTCACCTTTTAAGTGCGAAACCCAAATAGTCGCATCTGATTTCATCATTTCCCGCTCAAGGCTTAGCAAAGGTCTTGAGACTACGTCATCATGTTGCATGTGTCTAATTCACTTTATGACTCCCTGACCAAGTGATTTTATCAATTACATCTTCACTCTACATCATAAATTATTCTCTGAGGAAATCACACCAAGTCAATGCGAATCCTAGAGAAGCGCACCTAAAAAGGTAAAAACCCACCCTTCATAATGCTTGATGAGATTTAATTTTGAAGGTTTTGAGACTTCATGAAATCTCTTACAAACACTTCTGCACCTTTACATAATCATTTCATCTCCAAACTGATGATTTCCTCATATGCTCAATAAATACACTTGAAAGGTGCAATTTCAGCGTTGGGGTAGCCAGGAAGGTAAAAACCCGCATAGAGCTTTCGCATGACTTACAGTTCCAAATTCAATTCTGATTTCACCCAAGGCATTCTTAAACTTTGATGAAGACATCCATATACTTAAAAATTACAATACATCATGAATAGTTATCTTCGGGAATCTCACCAAGGTGGTGCGATTCTTGGTCTGGAGCACCTGCAGAGGCAAAAACCCGTGAGCTTTTAGGACTTGTCCAAATGACTCTCTGAGGCTCTTGATTTCTTCATTTCACTTATTAGGCTTTCCTTCACCTCTTGAATGGATGAACTGATTGCTAGAAGATTGAAAATAGTGATTTCGGAAAACTCACCCAAAGGGTGGGAACCCCGGCTATGAGCATGAAAAATATCATTACTAAGTAATAGAGGACTCGGTCACTTATTGAGTCAATCCTATAACATAAATCAACCATCCCAACCCATAGAGAACTCTTGAATAGACATATAAATGAAAAGGTTAGGAAAATGGCATTCTACAATTGATTTCCTATAATACTACAGACTCAATAAGCAACCATGGTTTGTTAAAGCCCAAAAGACTCGATCTAACTTATAACTGACGCTTCAGCGGTGACTCTTTTTCTGCATTAGGTTCATTTTTAAATAAGGCTCAAAACTGGGACAACATCTGGCTCTGACAGGGGATGAGGCATAAAAGCATGCCAAAGCCATGAACTATAGAATCTCTTGTTAAACGATCTTAGCACAAAACTACTACTCTAATCCTAGACTACGACACACCAAAATAGGAAAGCAGGAAAGGATAGAACCAGAAAAGGAAACACACGACAAGGAAAGAAACTAACTAATATGATACAAAGCAAGTAAACCTACTTACTTTAACTTTGATATAGCTTTAAGTCCTGCCCATTATAGGACAATGGGAAAATCTCACCTTCAACATTGGCAATTTTGAAAGAATTTGGCCCATGCACTTCTGCAATCTTGAAAGGCCCCTTCCACAGACTCAAAGTTTGAATGCATGCCTTTAGGTTCTTTTCTCCTATCCCATAGTAACACCAGGTCACCTTCCATGAATTTCCTTTGTCTAGATTTTTTATCAAAGATCGTCTTCACTCGCATCTAATGCTGAGAGATGTGATCAACTAACTCTCCTCTTTCTTCCTCTAGCTTGGTTAGGTACATAATTCTCTTCTCGAGTCCATCTTGGAATACAGAATCTTCAATTACCATTTTGAGTTTGTAGGTAGACAACTACAGAGAAAGAGTCAATATCACCTCCATTCCATAAACAAGTTCATAAGGTGAAATGCCAATGGCTCTTTTTGGGGTCACTCTATCTGCCCAGAGTGCATCATATAGTTTCTTATGCCAATTTCTATGATTATCATCCACTAACTTCTTCATTATTTGGATCAGGTTCTTGTTACTAGATTGTGCCTGACTATTGCCTTGTGGATAATAATCTGAGGAGTGGCTTAGTTGGATCCCATATTCATAACATAAATTCACAATCTCAACTGAGGAAAAATATGCTACATTATCAGCAATTATCTTAATAGGCACACCAAATCTTACCAATATGTTCTCTTTCAAGAATTCACAGACCACCTCTGAGGTTGTCTTCTTGGTTTCCTTAGCCTCCACCCACTTGGTGAAGTAATCTATTGCAATGATCCCATATATATGTTTTTCACTAGAGTTAGGATTAATTGGCCCTATAAAATCAATTCCCCATTGCTGGAAAGGATCATCAATAACCACTGGCTTCAGGGGTAATGCTGCTAGCTGTGGTTTTCCTGCAAAAATCTTACACTTTTTACATTTGGATACCCAGAAGTAAGTGTCTTTAAACATTCTAGGCCAGTAATAACACTGTCTTAAGATTTTGAAAGTGGTGACAAATGAGAAAAAGTGCCTGCCGCAAGCTTCATCGTGAAACATTCTCAACAATTCCTGCTGTTGTGGTTTATCTACACATCTCAGAAAAGTACCATCAATATCTTTCTTGTACAAAATATCTTCCAAGATGACATATTTATCAACTTTGAGCTTCAGGTTCCTTCTTTTCTTTGGATTCATCCCTTCTAGACACTGACCATATGTTAGCCAATAGGCTATATCAGAGAACCAAGGGTCTTGCATTCCTGTCATCAACACCAGAGGAAATTCTTCTACTACTGTTTCACTTTCAGGTTTATTATCAACCATGAATCTACATAGGCTGTTACCCCTGACTAGATTAGTAGGCTTTATTTCAATATCATACTCCTAAAATTTAGTGACACATGCACCTCTAGTATTACATCCTATATCCTACTGAGTGAGAACACTTTTTACCTCAGTCTCTAGGACAAAAATAGTAGCACGAGAGTTTATAATATAAAACCTAAAGTTCTTCAATGCTTTGACCACTGCAAAGGCATGCTTTTCAACCTATGAATACTTAATTTCATGGTTCTTCAAGGGAACACTCATAAAAGCTATAGGTGCTTGGACCTTTTCTTTATTTTCCTGCAACAATATTGCAGACATGGTGTGTTCTAACGCGTAACAATAAATCATAAAATCTTTATCAAAGTCTAGATGTGTCAAAACAAGGGCTTGATCAATCACTCCTTTTATGTCACCAAATGCCTTTTTGCCAGCATCATTCCATTTGAACACCTGATTTCCTTTCATCATATCTACTATATGCTTTGTGATTTTGGAAAAATTGGGGACAACCCTTCTTAAAATGTTTACCTGCCTGAAGAAATATTTTACACCAGTTTTACTTGATGACAGGGTGAGATGTTGAATTATGTGGACACACTCTGGGTCAATCCTGATTCCTTCTTGTGATACTATGTGACCCAGAAGCTTGCCTTCTGTTACATATAAAACTAATTTCTTAGGATTTAAGGAAATCCCATGCTCTCTACATCGCTGAAGAACTTTTTCTAGATCTTTCAGGTGGTTTTCCTTCATCTTTGAATATATAGTTAGTTCATCAAGGTAAACTACAATAATCTTGCTCTTTAAATCACCAAACTAAATATCCATCACCCTTTGAAACGTAGCTCCAACATTAATAAGCCCAAAAGGCATCCTATTATAAGTGAAAGTACCCCATGGAGTGGTGAACACCGTTTTGTGTTGGTCTTCTTTCTCAACTTCAATCTGGTTATATCCTAAGAAGCTGTCCAACATGGACATCATCTCTGATCCTACAAATACCTGCAGGATATGGTCCATGTTTGGTAGAGCATAATTGTCTTTCAGGGACGCCTGATTCAGATTCCTGAAATCCATGCAAATTTTGATTTCACCATTCTTTTTGCGCACGGGTACTATGTTAGCTACCCATGTAGAATGATGTATAAGATAGATAATTCTCTCCTACAACATCTTATCAACCTCCTTAAAGATGGCATCAGATACTTTAGGGTTATAATTCCTCTGTTTCTTCCTAAAGGGTATAACATCAGGCTTGAGAGGTATATGGTGTTTCAATTTTCCACCCATGAAGTTCTTTAAGTCTTCATAGCACCATGCAAAGACATCATGATAAGAAGAGAGAAAAAAATGAATCTTCATTTTTTCATCCTTTGTACAACATTTTCCAATGTTGATGTTCTTGGGCTTTTGTTTGCTCCCAATATTTAGGCTTTCATACTCACCTGAAGTGATACCTCTATCTTCCCTCTTCTTTTTGATATACTCATCATGTCTAGTAAAGATCTCTAATGGAATCAGATGTGGGGATTCTATTACCTTTCAGTTTTATCTCTCCTTGCAAAAGCTCCTTCTTCGAGTTTGGATATACCTTCAAGCAAGGGAATTCACTTCCTTTGAAATACTATTCAGTAAACATCTCTAAGATTTCCAGGAATAGGCAAAGTTTTTCATCATCATCGAACACTTGCCAAGCTTCTGTGTTGTCAAGTATGATAGGGCGGTACACCAATTCCATAGTGTACTTTCTATCCTTAAAATTTGGATGTGGTAATAGTAGAGAGTCAGAGATGGCTAATGAATCAGCTCTAGTATTATGTTCTTTGGGTACTACTATGATAGAGAAAGCTTCCAATTCTTCTATCTTGTCCCACACCCTATTTTTGTAGTTGCACAATCTATGGTTCTTTACTGCGTACTGATTGCACACTTGTTTGACTATAATCTCTGCATCTCCTCTAGCCATGAGAGCTTTAACACCATGTTCTTTGATAGTTTCTATGCCAAGCAAGAGTTCTTCATACTCTGTGGTGTTGTTTGTGTTTTTAAACTCTAACTTGAAATCTACATGTATTATTTTACCATCAAGTGTTGTGAGAACAACACCTACTCCAGAACCTGCATTTGCATAGCTTCTGTCAAAGTCAAGAGTCTAGAGCTCATCTCCCTTCTCATCCTTGACCTCTGCTAATCCATCTGGCTCAGGGGGCTCTATATACAACATATAATTACCAAAATCTAACTCTTGATAAAGGATTTGGGCCTTAGGATCATTTGATACAAGAACAGTGTGTTTAGCTTTAGTCTCTGGTTCAAGCTTCACTCTCTTATTGCCTACTGGGCTTACAACATGCAACCAATCCAATTGAATTTCACCTCCCAAGTCTTTACAAAAACTCCTGCTCAAAAACATGTCATAACTGGCTGGAATGTCTGCAACTAGAATAGTCAACTTAAGTCTTTTAGCAGGATGTGCTACTAGTGTGACTTGTGCGTCCTTTATTTGTCCAAGTAGAGGAAATTTATTTGCATCCATTGAATAACACCTTCCAAAAGTATTTGTTAAGGAAATACCTAATGCTCTAGCTACAGTTGTAGGCATGACATTGTCTGACGTGCCAGAGTCTATGATAAAATTACTGATCTTGTGTCCATTGATAAACAATGACACATAGAAGGGCTCTGGCTTCTGCATGACTGTAGAATTATGAGTGTAATCTTCTTCATGCTTTTGGTTGGATGTAGAAGCTTCATTATGTTCTTCAGCCCTAAACAACTGATCTAATGCAAAGGTGTCTAAATAGTTATGAATTTTTGCTTTATCTTTAGCACAGTTTTCAACCAACCTCTTCAATTCATTTGGGTTAGATTTGAGGTAATCTAATGGAGAGATTTGTATGTTAGTTTCCTTGCAAAACTAAACAATATCAAAAGATTTTTTCTCCTTAGGAACACTTACCTCAAGAGATGCAGGCTTTTCTTTCCCTAGTGGCTTTGAAAAATTAGGTTTGAATGTATTTCATCATTGTAAGATCTCAGGAGTCTTAGCTATCTGACTTCTAGTTGTCACTAATACAAACTCATCCATGGTAGAAAAACAACCTTTTTCCTCCGTATCGGATTCATACTCCATGCAAAAGGTTTGTATAATTCTCACAGCTTTCCAATTGTGTGGCTTCAAACAAATCTTTGTTATTTAACACATTTATAGTAGTGAGCTGCCTAAATCTTTGCATATCTAGGCATGACTCACCATCATGATCAATTGTGAGATGAAAGATACATGTATTCTACCTCCTAGGAGGCCCTTCAATAGCCAACCTTTGTTGTGCAGATGGTGGAGATAACTGCCTGCCATCATGTATCTTGCGAGGTATATCTTGGTAAGGTTGCTACATACCTCCTGCCTTGGGTAACTGCCTTTTAATCACTATCATGTCATTTTCCAAGCATTGAAGCATGACTTCTATATTATTTCTAGAGGTAACATTACCACTAGTACCAGCTACTGTCTATACTTCCTTTCTCCATTTTCCTACAGAAATTAGATCATCTTCCAATTCTGTAGCCAATCTCTGAGCAGCATCAAGATCAACCACATGAGCTCTTCTTAGATTAAAATTGATATCAGGCAGCATGGCTCCTAGGAAGAAATATGTCAGGTTATCTGCAGTTGGGATTCTATGAACCATCTTGTTAAATTTGGCCACAAAATCTCTCACAGGGGTTGATGGATCTTTCTTTATTTGAGTCAATTGAGAAAGTAATACATGTTAATCCTCTGAAGGTTTGAATATATTCTCAAACACAAGCCTCATGTCAGCCCAACTGGTGATGGAGCCAACTACAAGATGATGAAACCATTCTTCTTCTCCACCCACCAATGATTCAACAAATAGTCTAACTACCACATCCTCATGTTGAACAACTAGAACTCCCATAACAGTGAAAAAGGTTGTAACTTGTTCATCAGGAGTAACTGAACCATCTCGTGAAAACTTTGGCAAAAAATTCCTTGACCCTATTGGGACAGGATTATGATGTTGTAGGGCCAAAGGACCAATGGCAGCACCCCAAGGTACATCCATTCTATTAGGTAAAACAAAAGGAACTAATCTAAAAGTGGGGGCAGTAGGGATATTTATACCGTGTAAGGTTAGCCCTCTCAAAGTATTAGATGTAGTAGCTCCTTGATTCTTAGGAGGAGAGGATGGCTGAATTTTACTTCTTCTAATAGAACTTTGTATAGAAAAATTATTATCATCCAAAGAATTATAAAAAGGATCAATCTTACCTTTCTCCCTTAGACTTTTGGTGTATATTCTATAATCTAGGTTTATGAAATTATCTTCACAGATACACTCAATTCCTTCTTTGTGGTACTTGAGCTTTCTTGTGTCTTTGGAATTGTCCTTACAACACAGTGGCCAACTCTTCAACTAGTTCTTCTTCTCTTTCTAGAACTCTAATAGCTCTTCTGTAGTCCTCTGCACTTCTTCTCATTCTCCAAGCAAGAGTGTTTAATTCACCAATTATGTCTTCTTGTTCATCTCAGAATCCAAGGTTGGGCTGTAGAAAAGGAATTATATTCTCATGAGGTAGGACCATTTTTCCTCATGGAAGGTAAAGTGGCTAAGTGCGACTATTGGTATTCTAACCTGGAATCTCAATTGTCACCAAGACTCTGTGATTAGGAAACACAGCAATTCATCTGTTTTATGATTTGTATAATGGGGTTCTTTTGGAACGGAGTTTCCAATTGCTTAGGAAGAAATAAAAGATATATACAAGAAACCAGATATTAATTCTAAAACTCCCCAACGGAGTCACCAAAAATATATTAGTGAAAAGATTGGATAGGGTATGGTTAGCAAAGCTAATTAGAGTCTTTGACTGCCCAATTGTTGTACACCACAGTTGAAAGGAGAATTCTCCGCAGAGAATTATTCCAATCTCTATATTTTGTATAGGTATAGCTCCTTGTGTTTGATTTGAAATGAATGTGTTCTAACTTTGATTGGGGGTATCCTCTTAACCTGAGTGCAGAAGAGGAAAATTAGTGAACTTCTGTCAACATAGGAAATCCGTCGAGATTCAATGCAGGGTTCAAACGTCTAACTTCTACTCCTATTCATAAACAAGAATCTAGCATACAATCATGACCACAACTGCAAGCCAACTTTCAAGCTTAATCTACCACTACAGTTACCTCTACTCCTATAGAAGAATCCAAAGCATCACCATGACTACAATCATGCTTCTTATTCTGACTATTTAACATTAACATCTACTTCTACATATGTAGAATGAAATTTAGTGTTGGACCAATCGTAGAGAATCACTCTCAAGTGATTTAAATACTTCTCTACACTCAACGACCATTTTCATTTCAAGAAATACTTCTACGACTAGTGAGGCAAAGAACCATTCAGCATGAGAAAGAAAAAGACATTTAAACTAAAGTGAACGACATCCAGGGAAATAAATACTTTGATTCTCACTCATATAGACTTAGCTGTAGGGGGAAGCAATATGCAAATCACAAAAATACTGATCCTTTTCATTCATTTCAATTTGAATATTTATAGTTCAATACAATTTTAGAAGAAGATGACTCATCTTCTTTTTTAAAGTAGTTACAATAATAGAATAGGAGGTAAAAAGATCTACAGACTTAGTTTTTGATAAATGTCATTGCAATATGACAGAAAGACAAAATAGGAGAGACAGAAGAGGCATTTTCTGGAACGTTGAAGTTGTTGGCTATTCAGCTTCTTTGGCTTGAGGAAATGCCTTTGCATATGCTTCAATGGCTATCATGATCTTGTTGGAATCTTCAATCTTTAGCGCATCTTTCCTTGTAGTCAACCGCAATTGTTCATCACAAGTCTCTCTCATGGTCGAAGGCAACAACTCAACTTCTAAGTAAATAGCAGAGAGTGTGGCATCGAGTGCACTTAGCTTCTGGATATCAGCCATTTGGTAATTATCTGGGGTGATGACTGAATCAATATATGCATCCATGAAATTAATCATGTGTTTGATCTCTAGTTGTTTACCATCAGCACCAATCTGAGAATCACACTAGAGAGCACTTAAGTGCTTTTCAATTTTCTTCATGTCTTCCCTCACAAGCTTGACAATATTCTTGAGGCCTTTGAGAGTGGTTGTACTAGCCTCATTCTTGTATCCCACCATGAAGATCCACTTCTATATTGATTCCCCTTCTGTGGACAGAATGCCCATAGCTATTGTTGTACTTGGTTTCAACTCCGCAATCTCATCGAGACGTTCAACATAGTTTCTACAAGATTCCTTCTCCATTTCAATAACTGTCTGATCTAATAATAGACTATTGAGTAATTTATCAAAATTGAGGTAATTTCTTCCTAGATTCTCAACAACTAGTTTCCCTCAAGTCTTCAAATCTGCTATCCAATCTCTTCTGATTTGAGCCATGTGTTTGTTCTCCTTCAACTGAATAAGTTTGGCCTTTCTATACATAGTTGCAGGGTCAAGTACCTCTGTATTTGCAAGAAATTGTGAACGTTGGTGAGATACAAAGTCTAGAAAGCCTCAGATGATAGTTGAGAGATCAATTACTATGCTCTTCAACTATACCTTGTCTAGCTTTAAGTGATCCAGCTCCTCACTAATTAGTTGATTAGAGGTCTCTTAGAGCCTCTTCTTCATGTCGTGCTTGGTAGGGCCCATGTCAATCCTACTCACAGTGAATTCATCTACTCCTATCTGGTTAACATCCCAAGATATGTTAGCTTTGGCTACCTCCAACACCAAGTTCCATGTTGTATTGTCAGTTTCCACAGAGGCCAATCATCATGGGCTCTTTGGCCTTCTTCTATGGTGTTTCCTTCACTAAATTCTCTGCCAAGTCTTGTGAAATAGAGCTATCTTCTATTCACTTCCTGTTCTTTTCTATTGTCTTCTCAATCCAAGAAGGTGCGGCCAGAACAGCGGAAGATATTTTCAGCAAGTCTTTAGGGAAGAGCTTCCTCGTGACAGGTGGGGTCCTATGATTCTTCTTTGCACAACTCGGTTTGGAAATGTTAGTACTAATAGAAGAAATTAAAACATTGTTTTTACCTCCACTTCTTCTAGCGCTGAGTACTAAGGATGAATCTTTATCTTTCTCCTTGTCTGTTGGGTAAATCAAAGTCACCAGGGCTGTTTGATCCAAGATCTGAACATCAGGCCCTTCATCTTTATCCTTCTCCTCCCCAGTGATGGCAGGAAATTTTGCTACTACTCTAACTCCCCATGTAGCTTGAATAACCAATCGCTTCTCAGGTGGGTCACCATCTCCTTCAGTTTACTGAGGAACTCGAAGCGATGTGATAGTTGTGACTGAAGCAGAGGCTGACCTTGTTGAAACTGCATGGGTGTGAACTGGAAGTGTCTTAGCTGGAGTATTTGAAGTTTTCTCACCAGCTTTCTTTGCTTCTACCCATGCCTTAGTTCTCTTCATGATCTGATGCACGAGGGCATTAAGATTGGGAATACTTTTGTCGGTATAAGGCTCTAAACTAATGGGTACATCTCTTGTTTGAGCATCATACTTTCTCAGCCTCATATGGCTTCCATCTTCTATTCCATCAACATTGATGGGAATGTTGAATTCTTTAATCTGACCAATGGTCAGGAAAGACCAGTAACAATCTCTAGCTTCCTTTTCATCAATACAGTTAGCCCAATAAGCTTCTATATCATGTATGGCTATGCTTAGAGCCTAGCTTTAGATTATCTTGAACAAAATTGACAAAGTCATGGTGAACTCTGATTACATCATACTTCTAAAAAGGATATTTGGCTTCCGCAACCTTAATCACATTCTTGGCATGTGAACTCAACGTCCAATAATATGCTTCTACCTTCAACGGGAAGGGAATCACAACCTTATGCAAGCTACAATAGAGTATGTTCACTTCTATCACTTAGAGACATAGCTCGATCATCACTAGCTTATCATCAACATACCTTGGCAGTTTGGTGGGAGCGTAGCCAAATCCACCTATCCTAAAGTAGGAGAAGGTGGGAAACTAAATTTAATATGCTCCATATGTTGTTATTACTGTGATGGCTTCAGGGGAAAATCTCCTTTTTGGGAACCCTTGAAGTTCCATACATAGCCTCATTGTGTATGCATCGTTCACCTCCATGAAATAGGCATAGCTCTGGTTAAGTGGTAGGCAGGGGTAGAGTCCTCAAATTCTTCTATTCTTGGAAATCCCAGCCAACTTTGGGTAGTTGCAAGTGTAACACCCCAAAATTAGCATCTTGATTGCAAGTGCATTGCTAAAATTGGCATCTTTAAATGGGTCACCCACACAACAACCCTTTGGACATTGAAGTCATGATTGGTCCAAAGCGTGTTCACCATGTTCTCATAGATAACAGTGTTGGCCTCAACATTTTCTCTGCTAGCTTCCTTACTGAGTTAGGCTCGGCGAAGACTGCATAGATGCTCGCAAAAAGATTTCTATTAAGGCCTATGATGAAGAAGAACACAAATCTAAGGGGCTAGTTGTGTTACCAATCAGAGTTGGCCATGTTGAAAGGGATGTTATTTTTCCAGTGCTTGACATTCCTTTAGCATACAATATTTTTTTGCGAAGGACATGGATCCATGAAATGCAGTCTGTCCCTTCAACATACCATCAGTACATTAAGTTCCCATTCCAAGGATTTGAAGTGACTATACCTGCTAATACACGCTATGATTGCAACACACTCACAAAATCTACTGATATCTTTGTACCCACCAACAGAGAGTCTACTGAGTTCCTCAATACTAAACTAAAGGAAATGGAAAAGGGTTTGACACTCAAGGAAAATGACATGGGAGGATATCAGATTGAACCTTTGCTATCTATTACATCTCTTCCTTTGTCTCCACATTCTTTTGGGAGACTTTCTAAGAGCACTAAACCTTCTATAGTTCCTCCTCAAACAAAATATGGTGGTACCTTTGTACAGGCCACGATACCATTAGAAGAAGAAGCTGAAAATAGGGCTATCAAAGCTTGGATCTATAAAGGGGAGGACACGTCTGAACAAACTACTACACCTTATGACATAAAACCTAAACAGTATGGCAAGGGTTTGACTATTATGCAATGCTTTGGCTACAAAGGGAATGGTCCCATAGTTGTGAATCATAAAGGATTGATTGCACAACTTGAAGCTATTGGTCAACGAACACCTGACTCTATAGGTATAGGCTTCAACAAACTCACCTTTCAACTTGTGATAAATAATTTTTTACCTAAAGAAGATCAACAACCAATACCTGAAGATACATCTAAAACTGAAGAGTCTAAACATAGTTCTGAGGAGAATTTCTTCCCTTGTCCCATTCCTCTAGATCTAGTAGCATTCTTTGCTTAGCCAGATGACTTTATACCGTGTGTCAGTACAGTAGAGACTGATAATGACTCTGATAACACCACTTCACTTCCTCCATTAACCTATGAATAGTGGAAAGAAATGCAAATTGTAAACCCAGGTCATCAAGGTGATTTGTACATACCACCACACTTTCAAGAGTAGTTTGAATAGGAATCCCAGTCACTTTTCACTAAACAAGAAATAGATGATGCTACAAAAAATAATGAGGTACCTAGGTCAAAAGGTGCTCATCTGACCATAGCAGAGGTTCTAGGAAAAACTCATCTGAACTGGGGACAAAGGGTTGATTTGACTCATGTTCTTGATATTATGCCCAATGATGAAATGAACTCTCATGAGTACAAGTTTGATGATTTTTCATATGCCACCTATGATAGGGATATAGATATAGTGCACACATATGACAACCTTCTCAAAGTAGGTGAGGGGTCTAGTGTAAGATCAAACAAGTCTGGTTTCATAGATGTTAACGTGTCGTCTACTACAGTCTCTAGGAATCAAAGGAGTTTGACTACACCTTTGGATGAGATTGCTCTAGGTCTCAACTTGCTAGTCCATGCTTTCAATGATTATACCATGAACACACTTGAACCCATCACTTCTCTTTCACTCTGCCATCCCGAGCTTATAGACTAGAACTCTCCCTCTCCATCTAATGAAGTCCTTCCATTCCAGAATGATTATGCTTTTTCCTGTTACCTCAACATTATCAAACCTATAACATCCTCCACTAGCAAAGAAAGTGTCAACATGACTGAGGCTGATATCAAGTATCTCAGTCACAAAATCAAAAGAAGAAAAAATAGGCACTCTGACGGTGAAAACTACATTATGGCAGTGTCAGAGCCTAAAAAAGTCAAAATAAAGGACGTATCCAAGGGTGAAAACCTCTCTGAGGCGCCTGAGGATGAGATACTTGATATGCTTCCAAGTCATTTCTAGGAATGGTCATCTATGCTAATTGAACCAACTCAACCAATCAACTTGGGTACAAAAGTTGAACCTCAGATCATTAATTTGGCTCAATCATTATCTGAGGCAGAAAGAGAGGAATTCATTACATTCTTTCGGAGCAAAAAGATAAAATTTGCATGGAAATATTTAGACATGCCCAGGTTAGACCCTAATCTAATTATGGACCACTTTTCCATTGTACCAGGCATCAAGCCTATCAAACAAAAGCTTCAGAAAATGCATCCACATGTGGCTATACTTGTCAAAACTGAATTGGAGAAATTTCTTAAGTCAGTGTTTATCAGAGAAATTGACTATGCAGAATGGATCTCTACCATTGCTCCAGTATCAAAACATGATAAATCTATCCGAGTCTACACAGACTTCAGAGACTTGAATAAGGCATGTCCTAAGGATGACTTTCCATTGCCCAATATTGATATGATTGTAGATATGATAGCAGGATATGAAATGTACTCACTAATAGATGGTTTCTCTGGCTATAACCAGATAGAGATCATGCCAGAGGACCAAGAGAAAACTAATTTCACATGTGCATGGGACACTTTATGTTGGAATGTCATGCCCTTTGGACTCAAAAATATTGGTGCTACATATTAGAGAGATATCACCACCATATTTCATGACATGATGCATAAAATAATGGAAGATTATGTTGATGACACTCTAGCTAAGAGCATGCAATGAGAGAAACACCTTGCGGATCTGGGTCCTATACTAGATCGCATGGAATAGTTCAGTCTGAGGCTCAATCCTAAGAAATGTGCATTCGGCGTAAGATCTGGAAAATTACTTGGTTATATCATCTCTACAAAAGGCATCAAAGTGGATCCTGAGAAAGTTCAAGCTATCATTTAAATGCCACCACCAAAGAATATCAAACAAATGAGAGGAATTCAAGGCTGATTACGGTCTATCTGACACTTCATCTCACAACTGGCAGACAAGTCCCAACCATTCACCAAACCTTTACACAAGGGTGTGACTTACCAATGGAACAAGGAATGTGATGAGGGGTTCACACAAATCAAATAATATCTTGCGAACCCACCAATATTGATGCCTCCTATTCATGGGAAGTTGCTCATACTTTACATCTCTGCTACAGATACATCATTGGATGTCCTATTAGCTCAAGAAGATCAAAACAACAAAGAAAGGACTATCTACTATATTAGTATAACTCTGGTCTCATATGAAACAAACTATTTTGTTACAGAGAAGGCTTTCCTTATAGTGGTATTTGCTTCACAAAAACTACGACACTACATGCTAGCTCATACTACATGCCTTATTGCTAAAATTGATCCTCTACAATATTTGCTCAGTAAAGATACCCTCACAAGTAGACTAGCTAAATGGGTCATTCTTCTCAGTGAATTCAATACTAACTATGTAGAGAGAAAATTCATCAAGGGAGAACATCTTTTCATATAGTTCGATGGCTATCATGATCTTGTCAGATTCTTCAATCTTCAGTGCATCTTGCTGTGTAGTCAACCACAATTGCTCATCATAAGTCTCTCTGATGGCCGAAGGCAACGAATCAACTTCTAAGTAAATAGAAGAGAGTGCAGCATCGAGTGCACTTAGCTTCTGGATATCAACTATTTGGTAAGTATCTAGGGTGATGATTGAATCAATATATGCATGCATGAAATTAACCATGTGTTTGATCTCTATTTGTTTACCATTGGTACAAATCTGAGAATCACACTGGAGAGCGCTTAAGTGATTTTCAATTTTCTTCATGTCTTCCCTCATGAACTTGACAGTATTCTTGAGGCCTTTGAGAGTGGTTGTAGTAGCCTCATTCTTGTATCCCACCTTGAAGATCCACTTCTGTATTGGTTCCCCTTCTATGAGCAGAATGCCCATAGCTACTATTGTACTTGGTTTCAAATCCGCAATCTCATCGAGACATTCAGTGTAGTTTCTACAAGATTCCTTCTCCATTTCAATAACTGTCTGATCTAATAATAGACTATTGAGTAATTTATCAAAATTGAGGTAACTGCTTCCTAGCTTCTCAGCAACTAGTTTCCCTCTAGTCTTCAAATATTCTATCCAATCTCTACTATTTTGAGCCATAAGTTTGTTCTCCTTCAATTGAATAAGTAATGATTTTCTATCCATAGTTGTAGGGTCAAGTACCTCTGTATTAGATGGAAATTGTGAAGGCTGGTCAGATACAGAGTCTAGAAAGCCTCAGATGATAGTTGAGAGCTTAATTACTATTCTCTTCAACTATACCTTGTCTAGCTTTAAGTGATCCAACTCCTCACTGAACAGTTGATTAGAGGTCTCCCAGAGCCTCTTCTTCATGTCATGCTTAGCAGGCCCCATGTCGATCCTGCTCACAGTGAAGTCATCTACTCCTATCTTGTTAAAATCACAAGATACGGTAGCTTTGGCTACCTCCAACACCAGGTTCCCTGTTGCATTGTCAGTTTCCATAGAGGCCAATCAACATGGGCTCTTTGGTCTTCTTCTATGGTGGTGCCTTCATTAAATTCTCTGCCAAGTCTTGTGAAACAGAGATATCTTTTATTCTCTTCCTCTTCTTCTCTATTGTCTTCTCAATCCAAGAAGGTGTGGCCAGAACAGAGGAAGATATTTTGAGCAAGTCTTCAGGGAAGAGCTTTCTCATGACAGGCGGGGTCCTATGCTTCTTCTTTGAAAAAACTCAGTTTGCAAATGTCAATACTAAAAGGAAGAAATTAAAACATTATTTTTACCTCCACTTCTTCTAGCGCTGAGTACTAAGGATGAATATTTGTCTTTCTCCTTGTCTATTGGGTTAATCAGAGTCACTAGGGATGTTTGATCCAAGATTTGAATATCAGGCTCTTTGTCTTTATCCTTCTCTTGCCCTGTGATGGAAGGAATGTTTGCTACTACTCTAGCTCTACATGTAGGATGAATAACCGATCACTTCTCAGGTGGATAACCATCTCCTCTAGTTGATTGAGGAAGTCCAAGTGATGTGCTAGTTGTGACTGAAGTAGAGGCTAACCTTATTGAAACAGCATCGGTCTAAATGAGAAGTGTCTTAGCTAGAGTATTTGAAGTTTTCTTGCCAGCTTTCTTTGCTTCTACCCATGCCTTAGTTCTCTTCATGATCTAATGCATGAGGGTATCAAGATTGGGAATATTTTTACCAGTATAAGGCTCTGAACTAATGGGTACATCTCTCGTCTGAGCATCATACTTGCTCGGCCTCATATGGCTTCCATCTTCTTCTATTCCATCAACATTGATGGGAACATTGAATTATTTGATCTGACCAATGGTCAGGCGAGAGAAGTAATGATCTCTAGCTTCCTTTTCATTAGCACAGTTAGCCCAATAATCTTCTATATCAGGTACATGGTTATGAGTTGAGCCTAGCTTTAGATGATCTTGAACAAAATTGGCAGAGTCGTGGCAAAATCTGATTACATCATACTTTTGAAAAGGATATTTGGCTTCTTCATCCTTAATCACATTCTTGGCATGTGAATTCAACAAGCAAGAAAATGCTCCTACCTTCAAGGGGAAGGGAATCATAGCCTTATGCAAGCTGGAATAGAGTATGTTCACTTCTATCACTTGGTGACATAGCTCGATCATCACCAGCTTATCATCAACGTACCTTGGTAATTTGGTGGGAGCGTCACCAAATCCACCTATCTTGAAGTAGGAGAAGGTGGGGAAATGAATGTATTATGCTCTATATGTTATTATGACTACGATGGCTTTAGGGGAAAATCTCCTCTCTAAGAACCCTTGAAGTTCCCTGCATAGGCTCATTATGTATGCATCGTTCACCTCCATGAAATAGGCATAGTTTTGGTTCAGTGGGAGGTAGGGGTATAACTCATATATCTTAGTAGAGTCCTCAAATTCTTCTATTCTTTGCAATCTTGGTCAACTTTGGGTAGTTGCAAGTGTAACACCCTAAAATTGGCATCTTGATTGCAAGTGTATTGTGAAAATTGGCATCTTTAAATGAGCCACCCACACAATAACCCTTTGCACATTAATTTCATTATTGGTCCAAAGTGCATTCATTGTGTTCTTATAGATAATGGCACTGGCCTCAACATTTTCTCTACTAGCTTCCTTATTGAATTAGGCTACGGCAAAGACTGCATAGATGCCTGCAAAAAGATTACTATTAAGGCCTATGATGAAGAAGAGCAAAAAACTAAGGGGCTAGTTCTGTTACCAATCAGAGTCGGCCCTATTGAAAGAGATGTTATTTGTCAAGTTCTTGACATTCCTTTAGCATACAATATTCTATTGGGAAGGACATGGATTCATGAAATGCAGTCTATCCCTTCAACATACCATCAGTGCATTAAGTTCCCATTCCAAGGATCTGAAGTGACTATACCTGCTAATACATGCTATGATGGCAACACACTCACAAGATCTACTGATATCTTTGTACCCACCAACAGAGAGTCTACTGAGTTCCAAGAGACTAAACTAAAGGAAATGGAAAAGGGTCTGACACTTAAGGAAATTGACATGGGAGGATATCAAATTGAACCCATGCTATCTGTTACATCTCTTCCTTTGTCTCCACATTATTTTGGGAGACCTTCTGAGAGCACTAAACCTTGTACAATTCCTCCTCAAACAAAATATGGTGGTACCTTTGTATAGGCCATCATACCATTAGAAGAAGAAGCTGAAAACATGGCTATCAAATCTTGGATCTATAAAGGGGAGGACACATCTGAAAAAACTACTACACCTTATGACATAAAACCAGAATAGTATGGCAAGGGTATGACTATTATGCAATGCTTTGGCTACAAAGGGAATGGTCCCATAGGTGTGAATCATAAAGGATTTATTGCACCACTTGAAGCTATTGGTTGACAAACACGTGACTCTATAGGTATAGACTTCAAGAAACTTACATTTCAACTGGGGATAAACAAGTTTGTACCTAAAGCAGATCAACAACCAACACCTAAAGATACATCTAAAACTGAAGAGTCTGAAGATGGTTCTAAGGAGGATTTCATCCCTTGTCCCATTCCTCTAGATCTGGTAGCATTCTTTATTTAGCCGGATGACTTTATACCTCGTGTCAGTATAGTAGAGACTAAAAATGAATCTGATAACACTACTTCACTTGCTCCATTAACCTATGAATAGTGAAAATAAATTCCAACTGTAAATCCATTTCATCAGGGTGATTTGTACATACCAGCACACTTTCAAGAGCAGTTTGAACTGGAATCCCAGTCACTTCTCACTAAACAAGAAGTAGATGATACTGCAAAAACTAATGAAGTGCCTCGGTCAAAAGGTGCTCATCTAACCATAGTAGAGATTCTAGGAAGAACTCATCTGAACAAGGGACAAAGGGTTGATTTCACTCATGTTCTTGATATGACCCCAATGATGGAATGGACTCCCATGAGTACAATTTTGATGATTTGTCAAATGCCACCTATGATAGGGGTATAGATATAGTGAACACATATGAAAACCTTCTCAAAGTAGGTGAGAGGTCTAGTGTAAGGTCAAACAATTTCGATTCCATAGCTGTTAACGTATCATCTACTATGATCGCTTGGAATCAAAGGAGTTCAACTACACCTTTGGATGAGATTGCTCTAGGTCTCGACTTTCTAGTCCATTCTTTTGATGATTATACTGTGAATGCACTTGAACCTATCACTTCTCTTTCACTCCGCCATCCTGAGCTTATAGATTGAAACTCTCCCTCTCCATCTAATGAAGGCCTTACATTCCAGAATGATTACACTCTTGCCTATTACCTTAGCTTTGTCAAGCCTGTAACATCCTCCACTAGTGAAGAAAGTGTCAACATGACTGAGGATAATATCAAGTATCTCAGTCAAAAAATCAAAAGAAGAAAAAATAGGCGCTCTGATGGTGAAAACCACATTGTGGCAGTGTCAGAGCCTAAAAAAGTCAAAATAAAGGATGTATCCAAGGGTGGAAACCTCTCTGAGGCACCCGAGGATGAGATACTTGATACACTTCCAAGTTATTTCTAGGAACGATCATCTGTGCTAATTGAACCAAATCAACCAATCAACTTGGGTACAAAAGTTGAACCTCAAATCATTCATTTGGCACAATCATTATCTGAGGCAAAAAGAGGGGAATTCATTACATTCTTTCAGAGAAAAAAGATAAACTTTGCATGGAAATATTCAGACATGCCAGGGTTAGACCCTAATCTAATCATGCACCACTTGTCCATTGCACCAGGCATCAAGCCTGTCAAACAAAAGCTTCGGAAAATGCATCCACATGTGGGTCTACTTGTCAAAGCTGAATTGGAGAAACTTCTTAAGGCAGTGTTTATCAGAGCAATTGACTATATAGAATGGATCTCTAACCAATGTTTTTCAACACTATCTTTGGACACATCTATGTTTTTCAACACACATTGGATATCTCAAATGTAAACATCTATCGATGACAATCAAACACAATGCACTCACAAGCACAACGGTGTTTTTCAACACCCTCTACACATACATATTCAAAAACTTTGAAACTAGTTGAGCTATGATTGAATCTTTTCTTTGTATGTTGTCTGTTCTCATGGATTTAATTGATCTTTTCTTTGTCTACTGCTTGTTGGTGCAGTCCCGATGATCCGACAACGTCAAATAAATAGGGTGTATGTGATAAGAGCTCCCATACTAAGGTGGAACAACCTCACATCCCTCAATCTTTTTTATTTGTATGCCATGGTGAGGTCAATACTATCTCCTTGACTGTTATTGCTCTATTTGTTTACACATGATCTCACTCATGGTTATCTTGGCTTTGAATGCCTCGATACTAGTGTACTCTTGAAATATCAACTAGAAACAATGTTTAGGTCATCTTGGCTTTTGTGTCCTAGTGCTTATGTTTGTTTCCTATATTTTATCTGATGAAAGTCATATTCATATTCTTATGGTTGCAGTGGCACTAGTAAGGATTGTATGGACTCTGATGTTCCAAAAATTCTCAATGATGATGATTTTACGATGGGTCTCACAACCATATCCTAGGGATTGCATCTAGCATAGGACTGCATTTTCATTCTAGACTTGCATTGTGGCAGCAATTTGATGTTCACTTCATTGCATTCTCCTAGATTTGTATGTTGGGGATTTATTTTTCAGAGTCCTAGTTTCATCATGATTGCACAAGTGTTCGAGCCTCACTTTCACTTCTTCACATGTTATCTTGGTTAGCATCTATCACACATCTGGACACCCTGCATGAGATGTTAGTACCATATATATTACATTTGCATTATCATTTACACAAAGCATTTACATATTTCCATTCAAAAGTGCATTCACATAAATCATCTACATACATACAAATTTGCATCTACATACATGTGCATTTCATACATTTACATATATTCAAAACATGTTCATCCATTTTCATACATTCTAAATCATCTAAACATCTAAGCATATAGGAAACATCTCATAAACAATAAAAATGTGACACATGTGATGATACCAAAAGATGAGATCATATATATATATATATATATATATATA